>LZPO01117257.1:78081-92565 GCA_001675575.1 Neotoma lepida
GAGGAAGAGGAAGAAGAGGAGAATGAGGAAGGGGCAAAGGAAGGAGAAACGGGGACAGAGGAACAATCTGGCTTGCAGGCCTTAAATGTTTTTTGGTATTTTGCAGAAAGAGGTTGCTGACCCCTTCTAGGTCAAGGTCACATGCCACCTACATTCTGAAAGAGCTATTCTAAGCTACTGTGGTGCACGGGCAAGTAAACTCATGTAGAACATATTTNACATTCTTGGTTTCATGATTAACCACAAAGACAATCGACAGAATGGGAAAGTGACTCAGATACTCCCATGTAAATGTTATGCCAATGTGCGCATTGCCTTTAATTTTCTAAAATGCAATATGCTGAGAGAAAATTTCCATTCAAAATAGAATCTCGAGAGGCTCAGCTTTTTAAATACTCTTTTAAAATCCATTATCAGTCATTAAGTATAGGGACAAGCTACAGAGAAAATGAATTGTCCCCAAGGAGCAGAAGGGTACTATGCGTATCTATATATTTATGTATTTAAGACAATAATTTAATTTAGTGCAAAGAAACTGCCTGGTTTGTGCTTTTTTATCAAGTTTCCGCATTTTGCTGTTTGTCTTCAAGGTCGGCTTCCCACACTGGAAGCAATCTGTCATATATTAACATGATTTATCAGAAAGTTTTGTTCTTTTTGTGTACATAGTCTGTCATTATTTCCTCTGAAATGGCCAAGAGGGCTGATTCTTTCCTCCATTCTCTAAACAGAACCACTTGAACATTTAGCTTCCTAGAAAAGCTAATGGGAATTACCCAGCCCAAAGGTGAGAGAGCAATAATGATTATTTTCTCTCTGATGAGGGCTTGGGTCATTAGCAAAATAGTCAAGTACCATTTCTTTGAATAAAGGAACAAACAGAAAAAAAAATCTGGAAGCCAAAACCCTTCAAATTGCTTGAATGTCTCCAGGAAGTTAGGTGCTGTACTAGAGTATTGAAAAGAAATAGCCCCCAAGTATAGCAAGCACTTCCAAATCCAGTGAACCCAGAGAAATACCCCATTTAGACGATGACACAAATTCTCTCTATAATTCTGCATGTTCGTGTTGACTGCTTTCCCGTACTGGTCCTTAATGATCGTTGAGTAAAGCATCATTGAGTGAGCTCTTCCTTCAACATTCAAATACTTTGGAGCAACAAGTGTGCCATTCTGGGCTGGGGAAAAGTACAGAAATAAAATGTGGTGATCTAATCCAGAAGGAGTGTGTGCCATGGAAGAAAAATAAAACACAGCAACTTATCTCTTCATTAGAAATAACTAACCGTGTCAATCCTGCCTTAGGAATGCAGCGCTTGTTAAGTTAACCTGACTGACCCACGAGGGAGGCAAACCAACCTAAGGGGAGACTCCTTGTTTGGTGGAGTTTGGGCGTGGATGTTGGAGAGGGTAAAATGCAGAGCTTGCTGCACAGCTTTGTGTAATGAGGGATGAACACAGAAGAGAGGAACAGTTCAGACACAAAGGGGTGAGAAACAGAATGGGGAACGGAATAAGAGAGGGGAGGTCAGGGAAGGTGGTGGAAGACCACGCACGTGCCTGCTGGAGAACCGAGCGTTTAGCAAACGTACTTTTCTTAGGAATAGTGCGTGTGTGTGTGTGTGTGTGTGTGTGTGTGTGTGTGTGTGTACATCGGTGTGTTTATTGAACAACTTGATGTAGAAACCATGCTTTATCTTCTCATTGACCCGGGTTGAAAAAACAGTCTTTGAGACATGGGAGCCACAGGCAAGGGGGACAGTGAAGAGATAAAGCCCCAGAGAATCCATATATATCAGGGAGGACTTGAATCCCCTCAATTTACAGGAGTAGGATGCTCACCTTCATTGTAAGCATCTCCATGGGGATGCAGTGGGCCTATGAGTATCTGAGTGTTTATGCAGCTCTTCCCAGCCAGACACTGTGTTTACAACATGCATTAAGTCACCACCTCATCACTTTCCCACAACAGTGCAGGATCCTGATGTACTTCCCCATTGACAACTGACAAACAGAGCCTAAACGGAAACAAGGAGACATATGGAGAGAACCCTGAACTCCACCAGGCCTGTGTGGCTTCGAAGCTCACACCTCTTCTCTCCGCTGTACTCAGCAAACTTAATTCTGCCTCTGTCCATAGGGGTAGTTAGCGGCTTTGGTCAGGGAATCAGTCACTTAGAAGAAGGTGACTATGTTGCCTGGTGGTAAGCAGGGTAGACATGGGAACCAAGTATTTTGAGCAGAACTAAAAAGTTTCAAATCTGGTTTGAACTTGAGCCACAAAAGCTCCACAGCAGAGGGGAAAAGCATCTGCTTGAAGGATAAGGAGAAGCGGGGCTGTTTCCACCAATGTTAAAACGGACAGGTCGATTTCACCATGGGCTGCATCTGATCTCATGCTCATAAGCCGCTCCCAATTCCCTGAAAGTGAAGCATCTCTGTGACCTGGGAGGGCTCTGGGTGGGGATCATGAGAGCCTTCAGGCTGGTTGGCAGCAGGTCCACTGACAAATTGGTGCTTTTGAACAACTCCAGTAAGGACAAAACAGCAGAAATTTCAAACAAGGAAGGAAAAAACAGGATGGCAGAAGCAAGCATGCTCGGGGACAGAGTGCCTCTTGATCTCGTGTGCCCAGAGAGAGAAACTTGGAGAAAACATGAGAACAAAGACTGTATCCTACGGTTTGTGCACTTGGATTAAAACAAGCAAAGAAGCCAAAAGACCCCAAGCCTTCATTACTGAGAGTTAATTGCTTCTCTCCTATGAAAACTTTTTCCCAGTGCAGGCAGGAGAGGGTTTTACTGGTATTTGGAAATAGTAGTCACTCCTGACCTCCATTTGTCCTTTGAGAACAGGATGGGATTGACAGAGATCAGGCATGGAGTCCCTGGGTTAGTAACGTTTATATCCTTAGGAACTTGTTGGACCTAAGATCCTTAAGCCCCATTCTGAATCCTACTAAATCAGAAGCTCCGAGTGGAGCCCAGCAACCTGTGTTTATGCACAAGTATGATCATACTTGATACAAGCTGAACATTCCTAATGCAAAAATTCAAACAAAACAAAACAAAAAAACCAAATACTGTGTGAGGGCTGTGACACAGTGCCTTAATAGAGAGACATACAGCTTGGGAGATGGCTCAGGGAGTCAAGCATTTGCTGTGCAAGTATGAAGACCTGAGTTCAAATCCCCAGAACCCGTGTAAAAGCCAGACTTGGTAGCATGTCTGGAACCCCAGTGATCCTAGGGAGAGTCAGGAAGACAGAAAGGAGAATCCCTTGTGGGCCACATAGCTTGGTGTACTGCAGTACCATACAGCAAAGAGGGCCTGCCCCAAGCAAGGTAGAAGGTAAGGACCTACATTTTAAGATGCCCTCTGACCTCCATATGGCGTGTGTGTGTGTGTGTGTGTGTGTGTGTGTGTGTGTGTGTGTGTGCGTGTGCATGCATGCGTGTGGCATGGTTCAAGTGTGGTGGTCAGAGGAGTTTGGTGGGGAGTAGTTTCTCCATGTGGATTCTAGGAATCGAACTCAAGTCTTCAGGCTTGGTTGCAGTTTCCTTTATCCACTAAGCTATCTCTCTGGCCCTTGACATTAGCGTCTTAAAAAATACCGCCAATTAGATATCCAGATATCATATCAGCTTTTGAGATGTGAAGATACTCTTCCCACTCTCCCTCTGTGCAGGATTTTGCATGGAAATCTCTGACCTTCAATTTCCCACTCTGAAAATGGAAATAATGATACTTATTACCTAAAATTGTCTCCAGAAAACAAAAGAGAACCAGGAAAGCATCAGTTACATAGGTAGACGATGTGAAATAGTTGCAGGTGTAGTTCTATTACGATAATAGACTCAACCACATCAGTTTACAGCCCTTCTCTTTTAATAAATATCATACTCTAGGCAAATGAAAATACAGCTCTCATTGATCTGCTCTACTTAAACACAGAGGGTTGTCTTTCTGCAATACTATTAGCAGAAGCACATGTGTCTCAAAAGATGCAACATAATGGATGCTAATGTGAAAAGGTCCCATGAAATGTGAAATGTTCTTTAGTCAGTCATTCTTTTAAGTGGGATAGGCAGGCAGTACAAATCTATAAATGATCAGGGTGGAAAGAAAGGGGGAAGGAGAGAGGAAGGCTCATCCAATCCAGGTCACTGTCATCTTCTACCTAGACCACAGCAGGTGGCTTCTTACTGTGGTCTCAACAGGACAAAGACAAGTCCGGCATGGTTTTATGTCACTATCACACAGAGTTTCTACCTCATTTGGAGTAAAGCTTGAACTCCAGCTAGAGCACTCTACTCTACACGCCTCTATTGTACTCACTCATGATCTATTGTTCTGGCCTTCCCTCAATCACTCAGTTCCAACTGCATCCCAACTCTCCCTCATATTCCCAGAATCCTCCTTCTAGCCTGCAGCCCCTTGTACTTATCAGTCTCTCTGCCCTCAGTGCTCTTGTCCAGAATTTCCAGGGCCCCCTTTCCATCACTTATCAGCTTTCTTCAGGGATCAGTTTAAAGAGCTCTCTCTTGAATTTATCATTTATATTCCATCCATCATTACTTGGCATTTCTCTGTGGCTTTGTCTCTTTGGTATTTCCCAGTGTCAGAACAAATCTCATAGTTCTTGTTAGTTATATTATTTACTGAGTGCCTTTCACTAGAACACAAGCTCAGAGTTTTCAAGGGCTTAGAGCAGTGTGTGATATTAGTAGCTCTCTACGCACGGCGAGTTGACCAAGGAGTGGATTAACTTTCTCCCTCCATGTACTTGTAAGGCTTGTTGGCCATCAGTCACTTAATGATGAAGAAGAGACAGGAAGGTATGTAGATAGGATCAATGGAGGAAAAGGAAAACACAGAATGAAAGTTTAATTGTTGCTGAGACAAATATTAAGTACAGCTGTGGAAAAAAAGAAATAAGTCAAGTGGGATTCATCAAGTGTTGAACATTCTCCTTATTGAGATCTAGACAGGAGGGCCAAGGAGAAGGTGGAATGTCTTAGCAGCGGGAGGCTGATGTCACTGCAGAGCTAGGTCACATCATGATGTCATGTGATCACTCCAACAGTAAAGACTCAAGACTACCCAACACCTGCTTGGACCAATGTGGCCAACCCAACAGGTACTATAAACCTCTCCCCTGGTGTCTCCTTATCACCACCAGCTTTGCAGAAGTGCCTGGCTCCATGGTTCATCTGAGGCTTCGACACATCCCAAAACCCTGTGTTAGGAATGTAAAGGGATCAAGCCCTTTAGGAAGTCTCATCACATTGCCAGAATTCCATGCCTTAAACTCATGAATAATCCTTCCTCCCCTCCACTCAAGTTTGTCCATCAAACAAACTCTCTAAAATCCCACCCAGTGTAACTCTCTCCAGGAGCCTGGACCTATCACTTGAGTGTTTTTCTACTCTGCAATGGAAGTTTTCCACCAATTCCTTCTCTGAGAGTATTAGGAGGTCTCAGCCTTATCTGTGTTTGGGTTTCTCCCAAACTTCAGCAGCAATATCCTGTGTTCCAGNTGGGAGTCAACTTTCCCAGGGGGCAGTTGTAAGATCTGCTCTACATAGAGCTTGGCATGTGTGGTGGCATTGGACAAGCTAATCTATACTTGGATCTTCAGCGTCCATGTCTGCAAGATGGGCTTCGTGTTACTATAATCCCCAAGGCCTCAGTGAAGATGAAATGAAACTGCTTGCTGCTCACTTGTCACTGTTGGGGGCAGAGGAAAGGGTCTGTGGACGCCACAGTGTCCTCATTGTAACTGTTGTCACTTGAGACTGGGTATTTTTGGAAACACAGACCAAATACAGGACTTCAGTGCTAAATCAATGCTGCAGTCTCAGGAGCGAGACGTATTCTGTTCTGACTTGGACCATCCATAATCTTGGGATGAAACTGGGGCATGAAAATATAATTGCCACCACACTGAAAATAATCAGTTTTTAAACATCCATAAAGATGCCTGGCTTCGTGAACTCTCCCCGAGTTGTGGCTCTCTCCCTTCTTTTCTTGTTCCGACACCATCAGTGGCAAAGCAGCCATTCTGAGAATGAACAATCCTCATTTACAGGCTGTCAACAAAGACGAGCAAATGGCACCCCAGAGAACTGTATCATTAAAGCTGCAGCACAGGGAAGGCTTGGCCAGCCTCCTGCCTCACCCTGTCTTCTGCAGATTTAGCCTTTGATTTACCCCTGAAATGCAGGCTTTTGGCTTTTTTTTTTTTTTAACAAAGAAGATGCCTTGGGGGAAAGCAAGTTGTGTCAGTCAAAACCATTTATGAGACGTGTCTGGATTTTGTTTTCTTATACACCTGGGGAAAGGTGTTCCAGATCACACTTTTTTTTCCCCTCTGTATTAACAAAAGGTTGTATTATCACTTGCATCTGAAAACACACCCCTAACATAGCCAACACACTTTCTTAAGGCAGTTAACTATTGTATCGAGCTTTTTTTTTTTTTAATTCCAGATGCAATTGAGATTTTAAAGTACTCCTATGGAGATTTCACCAGGTGAAAATTACCATAAAGCTTCAAGTTAAAGGACAGTTGGGTTCAGCATTGTGTAGCTGAAACACAAGCCATTTTAAGCTGTTAACCTCAAGGATGCTAAATGGAATGCTGACCCTGGATAGAAGACAGTGCAAAGCGATGTCAATACAAGTTCAACTGCAAACCAGTGACTTTTATCACATTAAAAGTAAGCAAACAAAACAAAACAGGCCAGGGTGGAAATGTTCTGAACAACACAGGAGAGGTAAAGTCTAAGCTATTTCAATATTTCATTTTTATTTTGAACTGGTATTGATGCCGACAGTCTCCCCAAATCATGATTTTGTAATATATATTACACATATTTACATAAATTATGCATATACATAAATAATTTTATAATATACATACACATGTAATATATAATTTTATATATAAATTATGTGTCTGTGTGTGAGCATGCACATGTGTGTGTCTGCAGAGGCCAGAAGAGGATGTCAGATCCCCCAGAGTTGGTGTTATGGGCATCTGTGTGCCACCCTGCATGCGTTCTAGGAATGGAACTTGGTTCCTCTGCAAGAGCAGTGAAAATTCTTAACTACGGAACCATTTCTCCAGCCCCCAAATTCACAATTTCTGCAAAGTCTCTTAAATGCCAAGAACTATTTTAAAGGACTTAACCTTTATTAGTATATTAAAAATAAAATGAAAGACAGCAAAAGAAACAAAACTCCAGCCCAGCCTTAGGTCCCTGAATGAAACTGAAAGAAGACCACCTACCTTCCCTGCACTGCATTATGGGAAAGCATTCTACTTAGTTCAGTTTTGTTTAAGCAACAGTTTAAACACCATCCCTCCTAGAACTCCTAAGCAATATCCTAACTAATGTGGATGGCCAGCTCCAAGCTGGCGTGGTGTATTATTGATTCATTTCTTCCTGGCACACAGGAACCTCTCCAGAACCCTCTTTCCCCTCCTCAATCACTCCCGGTCTCCAGTCTCCATTTTGTTCTTTGTTCTTACCTCCGACAAGATCAGAAGCAAGAGCACTGATACCCACTCCATGAGGGAAGGGAGTCTGCCCCTGGCATGACACAGCATTCCCTGGTTTCCAACCATTAGCCTTTGAACACTGCGAAGCATTCAGGCTCTACTGTGGGCCAACTTTGTCAATTACTCTGACTTTCCTCCTTCTGCTTCTATTAATCTAACAGGGAAGTAGAGTATTTACATGATGAAAATTCACTCCAAATTCCCTCCAAAACAAACTGAAGGAGAACATGAAGGAAGTGGCAGGGAGGCCCCATAAATACTCAGGTTCCTGCTTTTGCAGAACTATTTAGGAGCTGGAGCATGCTGGGTAAGCACGGTTCGCAGATCCTTAACTACTTCCATCAAACAGTCAGAGGCTTCTGAGAAGAGGGAAGATGAGGTTCCCCCCGGGGAGGTGTAATTGCTCTGTGTCCTAACTCTGGGGCAGTGGTAGGGAGAGCTTTGTTGGGAGTCCTTCACCTGTCCCTCAGCTTTGCAGGACATGACACTCAGTAGCCCCTTGACCCATTGTGGTCTGAGGGTCATGCTGTCTAGCATAAGGAACAAAGGGCCTTCTCTGTTCTTCTGCACAACAGACATTACTGTGATTCTCCTGGTTGTACATTCATTTATTTGCCCTCATTTTGTCTCTGTTTATGATTCTGGCTTTTAGAGATATCGAAAATATTTAAGCCATTTAATGAGATAAACATGACTCAATGAAATCTGGGGTCACACAACTCTGCTGCATCCTTCTGGAGGCACCAGGAGAGCTGGAGGTCTACAGTGCTGACCTTTTCTAAAGGAAGGGACTGCTCTCTTACCTCTCAAGAATGCTACTCAAAAATCATTTGCATTGGATTCTGAAGCAAGCTGGGCTCATCAAGGATGCCACAGGGGACTGGATGCCTACAGACAAATTTTAAATCAGATGAGGCTTTGCATAAAGCGCTCTGCTTTTGGGGAAAGGGTGCCAAGTCTGGCATTGACCTGGGATTCCTATTCCAGTACTGCCATAGGTGAGCATAGTCATCCAGGTCTAGCAGCAGGGGGTCCAGCTATGGAGAACTTTTATATTTTCCCCTGTAGTCTGCAGCAAAGATGCCACCAAATAAAACAGTGCGTTTGCTATAGAAACGTGTTGAGGCTGTAGGAGCTGCTCTCTTCTTGGCTTATCTGCGTTCTGTTCCTTCAGTACACTAGACACATTCTGTACAATTCTATATGCACCACTCACTTCTAGACACCAGCATGGTACAGTTCCCCACCTCTATCTCTGTTTAAATGCCCCTTTCAGGAGAGTCTTGTTTGCCCACCATTGAATTTATGATTTGCAGCCCTCTTCCAGTCCAGTTCCTTTGACCTCCTTTATTATTTTCTATTACTCTGATCACAACCTAACATCTAACACATAAGATTTGTGAAGTGTGTCTGTCCCCTCACTACCTACAGTGAATGCTTCCCAAGAGTAGGGGTTTTCATTTCCTTAATACACTGTGTGAGTTTCCTGTGGCGCCACTAACAAACCACCACAAGCTCTGGCACTTCAAACCACAGACATGTATTTTCTCATAGTTCTGGAGACTGCAAAGTCAATGTGCCCACATTTTCTGAAGCCTCAGGAGTGAAGGTAGAGGTAGGGGTTATAACATTTCCTGCTACCCCAGCTTCGGGATGGTTCCTGGCATTCCTCGAGTCAGGCCTCAGCTCTCCAATCTCTGTAGCCGTCTTCACCAGCTTGCGGCTCACATTGTCATACTGCATGCCTTTCACAGGGACATCTGCTTTGGGTTTAGGGTCTCCCTTGGTAACGAGGTCCATTTCACCCTGATTTCCCTCACATTTGCAAAGACCCTTTTTCTGAACAGTGTCACACTGTTAGGTTCCTAACTTAGAGGTTAGGTTATGGACATATTTTATTTTGGTGTGTGTGTGGGGGGTGCAGTCAATAACCACTTGTATCATCAGTGCCAACAGTAACGAGCATCAAGATGCCCAGGCTTATGTCAAATAACTGAATAGGCCAGATACTCATGGCTGCTGGAGCAGCAGAACCTCATGGAGAGCTCCTTGTCCAGTTTTAGTGGGAATCTTTCTCCTCAGCTTCCTGTTCTGAACACTCAGTCTCTAGCTTCTGGTGATATTGTGTGTTGTAAAGACGTTAGGAAGTAGGGCCATAAATTATTGGGGTGCTCTTGAAGGCTTATAGCCTGACCCTAACCCTATTCTAGCTCTCTGTTTCCTGGTCTACAGCCATGATGTGAACATGCCTGCACCATGCTTCCACCATTGGGGAGTTTCTCTGCATGCCTGTACCGCCATGATGGACTGGCCCCTCTGACACCCTGAGTCAAACCTTGGCACCCGTAAGTTGTGACATCACTTTTGTTGTCACAGTGATGAGAGGAGTAACAAGCACACTCCCCTTCATTCCCTTTCTGTCATAGGGCCTGCCTGTGTGGGATGGCTTTCCTGAAGAAAAGAGTGACAGAATAAGCACAGCGTCTTCTGCCAACCTGGACCACCCTCCTCAGCTGTCCCAGTCAAAAATTGTCTTCCCAGCGTGTCTTAAGTGATCTCAGGGACTAGACAGGATTCATTGCCATGCACTAAGCACAGTTTATGTCACGTGTTCCCAGTCAAATCCAATCATCATAGGTAGAAACGGCCACACGGAACCCCACTGACAGGAGAGGCACGACGTGAGACAAGTTTCCCAGAGTGGCATATCCATTAACACAGTGGCCAGATAATTCCCTAGAACTTTACTGATTTACATATATATATCCAGTCAATTTCTGATCTTCTGAAATTTAAATGAAAGTGGCAGTTCATGGCTGAGGCCCTAGCCGTGGTCTGGTAGCTCCACATTCATGCAGTGACGGCTTGAATTTTGGCCACTGAAGCAGGAAGAGATGAAAACATATCCCTTTTCAGCAAGGGTCACTATTTGTTGAGACATACTGAGTAACTTTCACTGGCATGGAACATCAACTTATTTAAATGTGTTGGAGGAACTCAGACCAATGGAAGATTACTTGTGCTATGTGGTTCACATAGAGGGCAGTGTGTGACTAACCTATAGGCTCAGAAATCTTGGAATCACTCTCTGGGTCTTTTGTGCAGACGCTACACTGAGTAGCAGCCACGGGGGGTTGCAGAAGTGAATGTAAAGCCATCTTTCCTTCAAGGGACTTGGCGTCTCCCAGAATGTGAGGACGGTGTTCTCACATAACCAGACTCGAAGTGAAAAGTAGAAGCAGCAGGATTTAGGAGATGCCTCTGAGTTGATACATGTGGATGGTGGGACTATCAGCTGATGGATGGAGGGGAAGCTGGGAGAAAAGAGAGCGCTCAACTGTAGACATCCCCTTACGTCACTGGTACTGATGAGGGAAATGTTCCTCAAATCACCTTATGTGTGTAAGGGCTAAACAGTTAGGAGCAGGTGTAGCAATGGACAGGAGTGAGGGACTGGAAGCGTTCAATATTGACTCACTCTGAATGAGCAGTGCCACAGGTGCTCTGAAGACCCTGCACAGACCAAGATTTCCTAACTGATTTTTCTGACAGTTGAGGCAGAACCACTCTTTGCCTTTCCATTATAGGATGTTCAAGAGCACACTGACTCCTGCCTACAGAGTGCCAGTAGCAAAACCTGTTGTGACAACCAAAAAATGACACTGGGTGTTGCCAAATGTCTCCTTGGGGTTAAAAGTATTCCTGGTGGAGATTCACTGATAGGTTCTTTCTTGTCCTATGAGGCGGCATCATTAACCCATCTTATTGATTGGGAAAGACTGACATGGAAAGGTTAAGTATGAACCTCAGGGCACATGGCTGAAGAGAAAGCCTCACCCTTTGGAATATATGGTGCATATATATTTCCCAACATGTCATTTGATTTCATACTTATAGAGCTATTTTTTAACTCTAGAGACCCATTAAAATTTTATGAAGTCAACTACATCAATTTTTTAGCTTACAGTTTGGACTTTTTGTGAAATGCTTAAATTCTACCTTATCACAAGACTATAAAAAATGCATCTCTGATTGATTCCTTCTAGTGTTTTATGGTTTCCTTAAATACATATCTTAGTACCACTGAGTTAATTTTGATATAACGACACACACACACACACACACACACACACACACACACTCTCTCTCTCTCTCTCTCTATTCATTTACATATGCAATTTGTTCCTTGTTAATAAAATAAAGCAGGAAGACAAAATGGCATAGTATTAAATTCTATTATTTGGAGATAGCTCTGCAACATTTTGTTTAAAATGCCTCCAGTTGCCTCTCTGTTGGTCTGTGCACAAAGAATTGAGCTGCAGGAGATTGGAGGCTGACAAAGGAAAAGAGAAAAGAGCTAAGTGCTAATGGCATATGGGAGTGTCAGGAGTGAGATGTAGGAGAAGAAAGGGGGATAAAAATTAAGTTAGAAAGGTTATAGTTAGAGGATGCAAGTCAAAAGAATGCAACATAATGGAAAAACAGGAAAAGAGGCATTTTGCTATAGCAACACACTTCAAATATCAAACACAGTGTGAAGCTATGGTTGATGGGTCCTGGAAGGACAGACAATGTAGTACCTGAATGGATATTCTGAAGGATGGAGAGGAGAGTTACTAGTGTTCAGCAGATGAAGACAAACACTCATGTGAACANGGTAAATTGCAGAGGCAGAGGTTGGAAGCTTTGCTAAGAAANATCTGGTAAGAATTAAAAATGAGAAAGGATGAAATACCCGAGAAAGATGGACCAAGACAAAACCATGTAACAGGGTCTTACATTGGACTACGTATTANTTACTTTCTCATTATGGTGACCAAATGCTGGCAAGAAGCAATTCAAGNGGGGAAGATTTATTCTGGCTTCCATGTTAAGGGAAGATAGTCCATGATGGTGGGAAGCCAAAGCAATGGGAGGCTCAGTCCATGGTGTTGGGAGACTGCTTGCTGACATCTTGGCAGAACAGGAAGCAGACAAAGTGGAAAGCTGGTTCACAGCCAGGTTTCGGTACTTTGCCTCCCTTTATTTGGCCANGGCCCCCAAGTTCATGTGATTATGCTGCCCACATTCAGGGCATGTCTCCATTGGTTACTTCTCCCTGAAGGGCTTCACAGACACTCAACGGTGCACCTCGATAGTGGCTGGAGTATTTCTTAATCCAATCTAGTTGAGCACTGAATTAAGTATCATGAGCCACTGCCATTTTGAGGATACATAAGTGGAATTTAGGGGAGCCTGTTAAAACTATAAAACTCTAATTAGTACGTATTTCAGGATATGAAACTTTTTTGGCAGTTATTGATAAGTGTTAAGAAGGAATGTTCTCGAGAATTAGGGTAATATCTGCTAGTTCCTAGCAGAGAACAATGACCCACTAGAAAGGTCTCCATGGAGATGGTTGAGAGCAGATTGAGATACTGGATGGAACAAGGTTTAAGCACAAGTGAGGAAGAATGGATCCAGTGTCCCAAGGCCACTCTAATCTGGAGTTCTCACTTGGCCTCNAGTCACTGTGTTCTATCATCAGTAAGGAGACAGGATCTCTAGAAGAAACAAATGCCACTTTGTAAACAACAACAACAAAAACTGAAACAAACAAACATGCACACACAAACATACACACACACACACACACACACACACACATACACACACACACACAAAGGAAAGAACCCCATCTCCCCAGTTATTTCTGAAAGATGCCAATGCCCACTCCCTTCTTCCCCCAACCCCCATCTTCCAAAATGTCTCCAGTTAATACAAGCTGATTTTACATTTCACGGAAGGCACAAAATACTAATAATGTCAATGTCGCAGTGCATTTTAGAAAATGGCCATTCCAGGGAAAGTGATATAAGCACACTGGACATTAGCAAGGAAAGCACAGTGATGAAATGGCAAGCTTAGGACTTCGGGAACAAATTCAGACACCTGTGGAGTGGGCACAATAAGGATAGAATTGTCATCCAGGAATATCCAAGCTGCTCTCCAGCTCTTCCCACAGATTCAGTGGCTCTGGGCACCCAACTCAGAGGTTCTGTGTCCCTGGTCCATGGAATGCAATGTAGATGCCTTGCACACAGAGTATCTGAGCTGAATGGATTAAACATATGAGTGGGTGCCTAATTAATGCACATTCTTGGAGTTCCACAGCGACATTACCTGATACTGCTGGCTTCATAANAGGTGAAGTTAATAAGCAAATCTATTTTAATCCCTAGCCTTGAAGTATAGCTCAGAATATGAGGGTGGATGTTAAAGCTATGTGGGAGAATTATTCTAGAAGATAGGTAGAATGCTGGGAAACCTGAACTTCTATGTCACATACACATGACCTGGAATGCCATCTTTTCCATACATTAGCCAAGCTCTTGAGCCTCAGCATTTTCACCTGCGAAATGGTGACAAGAACAAATGGGCTAAGTTTGCTTCAAAAATGAAATATATTATCTTTAGCTTACAGAAGGAGATGGGAGTAAGCCAACAGGATGAAATTCTTCAAATGTGACATCTAATCTTTATTCAAAGACTGATGTTTGTCATATATTCTTATATTGACATTTATTTTTACACACTGCTTCACTAAATAGTCTTTATTTTGATTATTGATGTTTTGGTGCTTTTGAATTTTGTCCCAAATGACACATTAGTTCTATTCATGGAGCTGTTAATTATAAATGCTGAGTGCTTTAATTTTATATATCTATGTAACTTGAATGTATAACATGATACCTAGCCTAGAGTAAGAAGCTGTCATCATTAGCACTACTATAANCATTATTACCACCATCACCACTATCACTACAATCACCACCATCACCATTGCTATCACTGACATCACCATCACCACCATCACTATCACCATCATCATCATCACCATCATCATCACCACCATCATCATCACCACCATCTCATCACCA
>LZPO01117258.1:32448-43941 GCA_001675575.1 Neotoma lepida
GGCCGGAGACTCAGAACTGAACAAAGCCTATCCTCAAGGCAAGAGCGTCTAACCTTCCAGGCAAGGACTTGTGGAGCTAAGAGCACCCACAACCCACAAAGCTCAGATTAAACCAAATACCATGTTAGAAGACTCTTGAGACCAAAGATCCTAGTAAAATATGCCTGATTTCCCATGAGAGAGTTTAAAACTATTTTTAAATGAATTGGAAAGCTGGAGATGTCTTCAAAGAAAAAGAGATTAATTGACAATGATTTACATAACNTTGTGTATTTCCACAATTCTATAGAAAACTTCTCAAAATTTGTCCTAGTTTTCTTTTATATTGTTTTGAGTTCTCATTAAAGCAGGGAAGAAAATGGAAGAAATCTCTCGAGTATAGCTCCTTTGCAATTTAAATTAGACAAAACTAGAGAAGAAAGTCTATTTTATCATTTATGAAGAAATACCCCAATCGTAGCATTTAATCAATGATCCATTTTGTCAAACAAACTAGAAGGTGTCAATTGACTCTGCAGAGTGCAACATCAAGTCACATNACAGCATGGATAAGGGGTTTAGAGTGATGTGCCGAATGAACAGATCATGTCAATGATCTATCCTCCGTATCAAGACAATGACAGTAGTGAGGAGAAAGAATGTGTTTCTGGAGCTTTAAATGTGTCTCTTCCCAAATACATCCTCTGACAAGAAACGTGATACAAGCCTAGAAGAGCCAGCGTCAGAACAAGAAGCCACTGTAAACTGTCTTTCAGGGGGCGCTCTCTGGGCACTGTTACCCTCTACAAAATCAGGCCCTAAGTTGAAAAAGTTAACTGCATTTTAAATAATCTAATTAACTGTCCACTAGGTAGGGGGTGTTGGGGGGGAGTCCACAATAACCTCCAAAGGAAATGATCTGAACTTCAGAAATAATACTGCATATTAAGAGCAAAGGACTCCTTATTTTTAAATATTTANCTGACAGATTGTTTATCTTCAATCACAGATCTGTATCTGCTGTTTAGTTCATAGAACTAAAAATATTCCCTTCTTTGGCACATTCTGGTGAAATTATTGGCAGAAATTTCAAATTAGGTAGGAATCTTATGTTTTGAATGAAAAGGTAGGCGGAGTGTTTGGAGGTTGGTTTTTGTTGGGTTTGGAGAGGNTGTTGTTATTGTTTCTTCATTATGAGGAGTTTCTAAAGACACTATCAGAAAGGAAAATGTAGNTAGAGAGTANAAGAAAGCTAATGATTGCCAGCTTATTGGGTCGTATCATGAACCTGAAGTAATACTTTTTAAGCAACAGATAAGCCAGGAGTTCTTTTAGCCCTTCCTTACACTATTTTTTTGAGNAGCCTTTTAACTACCTGCCATTCTTGTGAATCAAGGAAATGGAGATTTTGAAAAGGCTTGATATTTTTCAGTGGCTTTCATATATTCATAAAAAATTGAAGCTCACATCTAAGGGATCATAAAATATGCCTCTAAGTTTGCCTTCTTCAAGAGAAAGACAACTTCTAGCTATCTCTTAAGCAGGTACTTCACTCATAGCAACCAGCAATGGGCAACTGGGAGCCCTGATGGGCATGGAGCAGAGAAAGCAGTTATCTGAAATGTTTTTTCTGCTGAATTCCAGGATAGTGGTATAACAGAGCCAGAGAGCATGTCTGGGGACTCAGCTGTCTGTCCATTACTGCTATCAAATCTAGAGGATGATTTGATATATGTATATATATGTATGTATCATCCTCTAGATTTGATAGAGATAACTATAGATATCTTATAGATATATAGATAGATAGATGGATACAGATATAGATATATTAACCAGTTCCTTCTACTTTGGGTTATGTTGTTGAGATGCCCAGTCCTCCCTCCATATCAGTGTCAACACTGAGTGGGGTTGTCTGATAGGATCTAATCTTAAGACACATGTTGGGTTTATTATCCTTACAGCCTCATGGCANGCCATTGACAAAGCACTTACCCATCCTAGTAGCAGCTGTCACTCTCAATTCTTGCTGCTTCTTGAGAACTCCTATCCCTATCGTGGGAAATATTGTGGGAAACCTTGGCATCCTTACAAAATATCTATATATAGTATCAGAAATAATGGGAGATATTGTGGCAAATAAAAGTGGCATCGAGTCCTTGAACTAACCATAGTTCAATTGTTTTTTTGACTATCAAGCTCCTGAGAACCTGTAANAATTTATGTTCAAAGCTAACCATATGAGTAGGCCTCGGGGGAGGCTGTTCATGGTGTGTTGATACAACTACTCAGTAGTTCTGAGCTTACAGGCTAAGTACCTCTACACGAGTTTTCACTACCGAAGACCCATACCTCATCCCTCTCCTCCACTGGACTTTCATTTAGGGTCTTACTGGCTGGTAAGAAACCATTTAGTCTCCCAAAGCTAACCAACACTTAGAGGGGCAGCCAGTGATTGGCCTGTGAGCTCATCTTTCATTTGCAATAGCCAATCCAGAGCCTCCAATGCCTTCTCTTCTAACAGACTCTTACACTCAGATCAAAATGCCCTGTCCTCATCACTACAGGATCACATACCAGACAACATGAGATGGGACTCACCCACTAAAATGAGTCAAACTAGCCAACTCAAAGCCTGTTATCTCTGGCTTACCCATTTTATCCACATAGAAAGTACAAAGCAGGCTCATGATGCTGCAGACCCCCATGACTTATGGTGCCTGCCTTATGGCCCTAATTGGTGCCTTTGTGTCTCTTCTTGAAAACTATGAATAACANCTGTTTTCAGTGGCCATTGTTTCTGTTGGCCTTGTCACCATATCTGGAGAATAGATTTTTAAATCATGACAAAGCATGGCATCTGGGGCTTTCTACAAATGCTTAGAAATCAGAGAAGTGTCTGTTTCTACAGAGTGGTGGTGGAGGTGCCTCTTAACTGTCACATCAGGAGGTAAGAAAATGTGTGTACCCCCCCCCCAGTTTAGCAACAGTGTGTGAGGGGTGTTCAGTGTCCTTATTTAGAAAGTAAGGGTTTTGATGCCGATGCCTGGAGTCTGGGCTGCAACCTGGGGCCATGTTGGTGTCCAAGGGCCACATTACCACTGGGACCATGCCAATCAGAATGGCCTGTGCTGCCACTTGGGGCCATGGTGACATCTAAACCTGGGCTGCTCCCAAGTACCATGTCTGGGTCCATGGTCCTACCACAGCCAGGGTCTGTGTTTGTGTCCGTGGTCCATGTTGCCACCAAAGGCCACATAGATGCCTGGGGTCTAGGCAACAACCTGTGGCCATGTTGGTGTCCAAGGGACATGTTGTCACTGGGACCATACTGGGTGACCTGCCCTGCCACTGGGGCCATGGTGACTTCCAGGCCAGAGCTGTTATTGACAGCCATGTCTGGGTCTGTGGTCCCACTGCAGCTGGGGTCTGTGGGATGTTCATGGCCTGTGTTACCACAAGAGGCCATAGGAACCATGCTTATTGAAATCCGAGGACCATACTTATCTGGCCCACCCTTCACTGGCCATGCGATAGCTGGCTCAGCCCCTCATTGGACACTGCAGCAGGAGAGCTGGTCCCGCCCTTCATGGGAGAGCTGTCCCCCAACTCCCCACCCCTGGACTTGGAAGAGATGGTCCCACCCCTCATCTTGGGTGTGGAAGAGCTGGTCCTGCTGGCATGGGCCTAGGAGAGCTGGCTCTGCCCCTCCAGAGGGGTAGATATGGAGTGACTGGGAGGGACTGGGGTGCATGATGTGAAATTCCTAAAGAATCAATAAAGAAATATATATATATATATATATATATATATGTATGTATGGGATTTGAATTAGATAATCACTTTAAATTTTTTTGGTTAGTATATAACTCCACTGATCTAAAGAACAATGAAAATATTTCCTTGGCTACTTCCAATTTTGCCACTAAATTCAACTTTCTCTGTGGCAAACATTGGGTCTTACTAGTTTTTCTTATCCTGATTCCTGTTGTGCCCAGTATTAGGAGTCTAAGCAGAAACACAGTGATCAAATTACACTGCACTTCATACTGGAGAAGCAGGACATAAAATTATGAGAACCAGTATTTTAACTGCAGGCTTGAATAACCCAAGCCTTTCTTGCTTAGTAAACAGTTGGCTATTTGGGAAATGAAAGACTTGGTCATCTTTTGCAAGAAATACTCTCAACAGCTAAGAGAAGTCAAATGAAGAGCCTTCTAGAATTTTTACTTCTAGTTTCTTGGTATTTGCTTTTAACATAACTGGTTATTGGTTTACAGTATTATTTCATAGACTGGTTTAAATTTTTTCATCTACTAAAAAGCAACAATGGGCATTTTTAATTTTATAGAAAAATGAAAAAAATATTAATCTTCAGCCATGCCAAAAAAGCAAACAAAAAGAGCAGGTTTTAATTAAATCCAAGGGATAGAAGTCTTAGCACATTTTTTTTCATTTCTCTCTTCATTCTTCTCCCAATCACTAGCTGAGTGCTGCATTGTAGCTGTTCCNATCCTGATTTACATTTATCTCTCTTCAGAAAGAAGAATATTAAAAGTCACAATAGTATATATTTTAGAATTTTTAATTACTAATTCATAAAAAGTAATATTCACACACCAAGCATGTTACATGATTTAAATTAAAACACTAAGTTGAATTTGCTCTGAGTAATTTTAATACCAGGTAATATATGGGAGGGGCTATGTGGATGTATTCAGTGTCCTGTAATAGAAATTGTAAGTTTCAATCTGTGAATGTATTTCAGAATCCAGGTTACAGGCCCAATACAATCCTTATTCAGGGGATGACTGCTCTGTAGGAAGGTCTATCTGATGGAATTATTTCCTGCTATTCTTGATCTGACCAAACACCTGGCGGTACATGGAACACCTGTTTTTTGTTTTGGGGGGGGCATTGTTTGTCTTGTGGGTTGGTTTTGGTATTTTGTTGTTGTTGGGTTTTTTTTGAGAGAGAGAGAGATTCTTCCTCTGGTTTTTCTTTGTGATTTAAGCACACAAGCTAAATAGAAAATAAAATAATAGAGTAAACCCAAGCCAGTAAGTTGCTATGGCTCCTTTCATGTAATAGTTTTGGTGTCTGAATCTTCCAGTCAGTAGACTCTACTTAACAGTTTTAATAAGGATGGAAGTTATTNAAATAAGAGATCAATAACCAGTTTGGCTTTTAAAAAAATAATAAGCATACCACAAAAAGTAGCAGTGCAACTTCTACTAAGCAGCAACTAAAAGTGTTACCTAAATGAGTCNTATTTCAATAACTGAAAAATACATATAGCAAAAATAACTGTGTTATCACATGGCAGAAGAATTCCTATACAACACAGAGAAATGGTCTCTCTGGCTGCAATCACGTCATTAGCAAGANTGTTTTCCATTATCAGATGGTACAAATGGATTTTTCCTAACTCACCCAATGCTTCAGCCAGAATGAAATTTCAATAGATTCTTTATTTCTCTTTTTTCTAATTCAGTACAGGAAACTCTGTGCATATAACATACCAGCATGCTGAAACGAACAAACAAAAAATACATACTCTTTCTAATACATGTTGAAAAATCTCCCAGAAAATATGCATTCCTTAATTCCTTATTTTGTTTATATATAAAATTGTAGATGAGTGGTTTCTGTACAATTTAAAATACCTTTTAAAAAAGAATGTCATTATTAGAACCTCTGATTAATGGGAAAAACTATATTTGTTTAGGAAGAATTGACATTAAAAGGGGGCATATTTGAAGTATAAGTGTGTAATTCTATTCTGTTCCATCTCGTAATGCTTTGACTCATTTCTCTTTAAAAGTCCGCATAGTTGGGGTTGGAGTGATGGCTCAGTGGTCTGCTGTTCCAGAAGACCGGAGTTGATTCCCAGCACTCATGCTGGGCAGCTCACAGCTGCTTATAACTCCATCTCCAGGAGATCACCAAGTCTGTCCTCCAAGGGCATATGCACTCACACACCAATAATAATAATAATAATAATAATAATAATAATAATAAATAAAATCTGTAAGTCCTGATATTCAACCCACATGTGAGGATGGCATGTGAGCTCCCAGCTTTAGTGATTGCCAAGTTCTTTCTGCTATTGTTTGCATTGACTGCGAACCATCTGTTTGTGATGAAACAGACTTTTCCTACTGAGTCTCCTGAAGATACACTTAGACATCATACTTTGTGTCTAACTAAGTCTCTGCCTCTAAAGACAGTTCCAGATCCATCACTACTCACCAATGCTGCTGTTTTACTTCCAAANCAGGAACTCCTAGTCATATGCTGTAGAACAATTTTAAGAACTCTGTAGCTTTCTCCACCCAACCATTTTTGACTTACCCACAGTTGAGGTGTACAGATCATAGAGCTTTCTGTAAGAAAACAATGTTTATCAGTAGTCATTTCACAACAGGATTGGCAGGAATACAAAGCTAACATAACCCCCTTTTCTTCTTTTTCAATATAATATTTTAATAGTTCTTTAAGAAATTCATGCAATGTATTTTGATCATATTCACCTCCTACCCCTTTCAGGTCCACCTTCCACTTCTTTACTCATCTCAACTTTATATCATCTTTATATATTTAAATTACCCACTAAATGCAATTTGTGCTGCCTGTGTACTCTCATGGGCATGGGGCCATGGTTGATCTTCCAGGCACCATTCTCTTAATGAAAACTGATTTTTCCTTCTCCAGAAACTCAAGATTCAGTAGTTTCTCAGTTGAGAGTCGGGGCTGGTAAGCCCCTTCCCACTCCATGATAGAATGTTGGCTGGCTTGATCTTGTGCAGGTCCTGTGCAGGCGACCGCAGCTGCTGTGCGCTTTTGAGTACAGCAATCCTGTCATGTTCAGAAGACATGATTTAGCTCCAGTGATCAGGGAGGATCTTACAGTCTTCTCTCCCCTTCTTCCACAATGGCTCTCCTGAGCTTTGTGGAACAAGGATATGATACAGATGCACAATTTGTGGCTGAGTGCTCTATTCTCTCTTCTTTGACTAGTTGTTTCTGCATTAATAATCAATGTTTCCTTTACATAATAAATAGTACTCTAAAGAATTGTAAATTTATGCATTTTTTAAAAGATTTATTTATTTGTATGTGTGTTGTCTGCTTGTATGTATGTGAAGCATGTACATGCAGGAGTCTGTGGAGCCCAAAAGAATGCATTGGATCCCCTGAAACTGAAGTTACAGATGATTGTGAGCTG
The DNA here is from genome assembly GCA_001675575.1 of Neotoma lepida. Lineage (NCBI taxonomy): Eukaryota > Metazoa > Chordata > Mammalia > Rodentia > Cricetidae > Neotoma > Neotoma lepida. The sequence continues at coordinate 39,656 of LZPO01117258.1, forward strand.
CCATGTGGGGGCTGGAAACTGGACCAAAGTCCTCTGCAAAAGCAGTCAGTGCTATTAATCAGAGCTAACTTCCCAGCCCATAAACTGATGCATTTCTTCTGGAGNTCAAATATGTTGCAAAAATCACAACACTTTTTAAACCAGTACTCCTGACTCAGGGAATTACTCCTGAAGAAATAATGTGATATGTAGGGAAATTCAAATATGAAGATGTTCTTCAGCATTCTCACAGCATTATTTTTAGCTGTGAGAAAAACAAACTGATTGTAAACAGGAGAAAGATTGCATTGACTCTGAATGCTTCATTTTGTTCATTTTGGGTAAGAACTCAATTGAAAGATACAGAAAATGCACATAGCACGTGACTGAAGAGAATAATAGCACTCTCTAGCCTTGCCCACATGGCTATGAAATGGCTTAAAACAGAATATATAAAAAATATTTTATATGGCAATAGTTTTTACCTCTAGTTTTGCCCTTATAGAAATACTTCTTTACTTAGTAAATTATAACTTCAAAATATAGAATAGATGACTATTATAAATTCGGTTAAAGAAATTATATCCTTCTTAAATTCAGGGTCAGTCCCAGTAGCTTAAAGCAAGTATATTGCCAACAACTAGCAAGCTACCAACCTGTGCAGAACAGTTATAATTGCCCCTCATCTAGTGTCACTAAAGCCTAGCTGAACATCTCGTAAAAGGCCCTGCTGGCTTGTCTTTCTTACCAATCACAACTCATTTAACAAGAGTGGTGGAGGNTTCTGTGTGAGGAAACACATAGACCCTCCTCCGTGGCCTGCATTTGCTCTCTGAATCCNAGCTGGAAGAGTACAGCTTCTATCATTGTGAATCACCTTCCAGGCCACTGACGAAAAGTCAATGTGAAATACTACGCTGTAAACCATACCACAGAGCTAGTGGGGATATTTAAATCACGCTACACCAAAGGAAGGGTGACTTGGAGAAGAAGGGAGCTATAATGTCATGTTTCAAGTGACATCAGGATCATGTGAAGAAGAGATTTGTGGCCTTTGCTTCAGAGTGGCTCTCAAAGAGCCCTAGGGATGAGAAACTTGGAGACAAATGGCAAGTTTGTAGGTAAGAGAGTGCCAGCAGTGTGAAGGTTTCGTATTCCAGACCAGGGAGACTGCTTCCTGTAAACACACACAGAGCCCAGAGTGTCCCTAGGGGCAGACGCCTTATGCAAGGTGCAGGTCAGAGCACTGTTGAGCAGGGACAACCAGGACTGACAGCCTTTCTAAAGACTAAGGTGACCAGGAGATCTGGGTGATTTCTCTGTTGTCTAAATCTTGCCTGCTTCTTCCAGGTCTGTCTATTATTTGAGCTGTTTAACTTTGGGGAAAATCACCTAGTATTTCTGAGTCTCAGTTTCTTCCCCTTCTATTGGAGGTCAAAGCCTGCTAAATGTGTAAGATCATGGAATCCCAAATACTTTGGGTCTCTTATCTGGCTTTATAACTTCATAAATATTCTAGGCCACTCTCTTGCCTCAAAGCACTGATTACCAGCAACTTGTAACTTGCTTTGAGGCTGCTTTCTACTGTCATGTCAATGGATTTTCTGGGTCTTTCCTTCCAACTTGATCAGAAACTTGTAATCAAGGTAATGTCCACAGAATATGATACATGCTAAATGAATGCTCAGTGAAGAAAACAGTAAATAAGTTATTTCACCGCCTTGTGCATCAGTTATTGAAAGACAAAAACAGAGGAATCACCACTTCAAAGCTCAACCTTCTGTGTGTGGCTGGGAAATGACACGGGGCTCCCCAAGAAGTAGATTCTGAGGCACATTAGTGTGGGGAAAGCGTAGTAAGCCTTCTTCTCCAGATGAACACCTGTGANCAGAATGTAGGAAGTGGCACCTGGNAGAGGGAACAAGGAAATGGGGAAGTATGTAGTCCCAGCNGAGGACTGATTCCCCCCAAAGAGGAAGACTCAGAATGGGGAAGAAGCTTTCAGCTTGTTCTGAGGGAGGACGAGGAATATTTATACCCACCATCTCATCACTGAACACAGGCTAACATTAGGTGCAGGTTGCCCAAAGGGGCTCAACCTTAGGTGAACCCCCCTCCCAGTACAGTTTCTAAAGAAGGCTGACAGCTAAGCAACTTCACTAAGAAAAATATACCCAAGCTGAGNGAATAAGTGGTTTGGTGCTGAGAGCTNGCTGGACCAGGCCAGGGAAGCCCAGCAGCCATCTGCTCATCCAGGGGATTCCATTCCACTCCACACTGATTGTTCTATCCAATTTAGCTACTTGTTAATGTGTTCAGGAAACCTAGCCCCTCAATTCAGACAAGAATCTGGCGAGATATGAATGTAATTGTCTCCAAATAATAGCTGATGGATAGGTTTTGAAACACATAGAAGGTGTCTCCTGGGAGCTTCAAGACCCAGGGGGAGGATGTGAACATCCAAGGCTTCTGAGGAAGACTCATTCATAGTCTTACAATGACAGATCAGGCGAGTCCCCAAGATGCCCTGTTCGTTCTTATTGTCATCTTCTTTATTTACTCATTTTAGGTTCTGATCATGTATATCTCAGCACTTTCACACATGAATAGATACTAAATCCTGTATTTGGATAAAGCACTGTTTTATAAGCTGACAGCAGCTTTAATATTTACTCACTGTTGTGGACTGAATATTTGTGACCCTGTCTGCAAAATTCAAATATTGAACTCCTAACCTGTTGCCAAGACTGGAGTTTGGCTTGATTCTTTTCTTGTTAAAGGAAAAAGTTCATCCAAGAGAGCTTGTTTAAGCATAAATTTATTTAGCAGAGCAAAGTAAAGTGATAGAACACTCCAGACAGCTTGGAGCAAGCTGGCTCAGGAAATGGGCAATTTTGAGTCTGCTATTTGTAAGGGTGTTTCATGAATATTTAAGAGACGGTAGCATTGATGAGGTCACCCTTTTTCCCCTTCAAATCACAGTGGGCCAGATCGCCCTCTTAAGGTATTTTTTCCCCATGCTCCTCATAAAAAGCCCAAGAGAGAACAAAACCACAATAAAATGATATAAATAGATCCCGGTCTTTTAAGGCCCTAAATGCTTGGTTAGTACACAAGTGTAGCAATTGTAAAAGTGCCCTGGTAACTTAGTCTCTCTTTACTAAATTAATTATTCAGTTGTGTGTGTGTGTGCATACACATGATATGGTTGTGTATATCTCTCTCTGTGTGTGTACATTCATGTATATGAGTGCCAATGANTATGACCCAAAAATATGCATGGAGCTCAGAGGAGAATGTAGGCGCCAGCCTTTGCCTTCCNTCTTATTTGAAACATGGCCTCTTTGTTATTTTTCTACTGAACATGCCAGGCTAGCTAGCCCAGAACTGTAACCTCAAAGATGCTTAACCTAAAAGGGGCATTTGACTGTCAGATCACCTCCCAGAATACANCCNCAGTTTCCTTGGTTACCACACATCTAACTCCCTACCTACCTTGCTCAAGTGCAATGATATTTGGAGATAGGTTTCGATGAAGTTGGGGCCCCATGATGGAACTGATATAAATATAAGACAAATAAATGCCACCAGAGTGTACCTTCTGTCTTGTGTGTATGGTTTGTGTGTGGGTGGGNGGACTAGAATAATGAAAAATGAGCATTTGTTGTTTATGCTACCCCAACTGTGNTCTTTTGTTACAGTGGCATGTGATGAGTGTGTTAACTGTCAACTTCACAGAAACTAGGCTCCCCGGAGAGATGGGGCTCTAAGCATGCTGTGGAAGGTAACCCTGATTACATTAATTGATATGGGAAGGCCCATGTTGACAGTGAGTTGGACCATTCCCTGCACAGGGGNTCCTGAACTACATCAAACAGAAGTGAGCTGAGTACTGGCACATATCTTTCTCTGCTTCTTGACAATGGATGAAAAGTAAACAGCTCCATGAAGCTGTCATCCTCACCATNATGGACTGTAACCTGGAGCTGTGAGCCAAAACAGACCCTCTCTCCCTAAAATGCATCGGTCAGAGTATCTTGTCACAACAGCAGGGAAGAAGATTTGCCAAAACCAGACAAAAATGAAAAACAAAACTATAAACACAAAAATTTGCTCAATTTAGACCTAGAATTTTCATTTGATAAAATTATTTTATTCTTGATTCTGATATCTAGATAAAGCATTCTTAAATGTTTCCACCCACAGCCTCTTCTCACCTGAGAAATGTTTACCTACACCTGAATNTANNGGTATATAAAATGAGTACACAAATCAAGCATTTACTGAAAATAAATCACAAGGAAATT
>LZPO01117259.1:79291-94137 GCA_001675575.1 Neotoma lepida
ATTTCAATTATATAACCATTTTGTTTCTATCTCCAGCGTTCCAGTGGGCTGGCTATTCCCTTATGTGCATTCCAGGGGACNGTGTCTCTCCAAGCACCTACTGGGAAAACCCTCTCTCTTTCAACTTATGAGGTCAGTGCAGAAGGGCAAAAGATAACCCCCGCCTCTAAGAAAATAGAAGTCTATCGATCGAAAAGTGTTGGCCATGAACCGAACTCAGAGGAGTCTCCCTCCACGTTTGCGGACACCAGCGTGAAAATACACTTGGAGGTTCTNGAAATTTGTGACAACGATGAGGCTTTGGACACTGTGTCCATCATCAGCAACATCAGNCAGTCCTCCACAAAAGTCAGGTCTCCTTCTTTGCGCTACTCAAGGAAGGAAAACAGATTCGTCTCATGCGATTTAGGAGAAACTGCCTCATACTCCCTCTTCTTACCCACGAGTGACCCTGACGGTGATATCAACATCTCCATCCCAGACACTGTGGAGGCACACAGACAGAACAGTAAGCGGCAGCATCAGGACAGGGAAGGCTACCAGGAAGAGATCCAGCTGTTAAACAAAGCCTACAGGAAAAGCGAAGCTGAAAGCGAGGGTAGTTAGGGAGTGCCGGGTCTAACTGGGCCAGAACAGCTCTGCAACCTTGGACTGCAGAACTTGCTCTACTGCTGAGNCTCATTTCCCTCTTCCTTCTAATCATAGGCTTACATAAGCTTCCCTGGTTATTATTTTTTGGGGGTGANTTGCTATAATACATACATAAAGTGCATTTCACATACTATTTAAAGATCATACACTGTGGTAATTGAACAACTTTGTGTCTGGTTTCTGAAACCTTTCTAAACCAAATCAGGACCTAGTTTGCTAATATTTTGCCTATTTATGAAAAGAATACACTGTTCTCATGCATGGGTTTCTGCACACATAATGCTTTTTACTACAAGAGGGAAAAGACATGTTATGGAAATAGAAAAAAAATGCACCAAAACTCTGAGTTGTATTTGAATACATATTTGCCTAGTTTAGCCAAACAAGCTTATTTCAGTTACTGCTTTAGTCTTTCAGTGGTCTAGGAAGTATGTTTTTGTGTAATAAGGCAAATTAGCTTCTAACATGGAAATTTAGAAATACGTGTAGCCCTAGTCTACTGCTATNTCATTTGTTGTTATAAAATTCAAGTAGTTTAGTGAGTGGTTCTGTTTGTTTCTCTTGAATATATCAGAGGTGTTTCTTTCCCTTTTCAGTGTGTCAAGATCACTCTTAAATATTCTGTATATTNCAAGTGGCATCAGAAGTCATCTTTAACTCAAACATCCCTGGAAAAAGCTTGTTGTTAGGTTTCTCTCCCTCTAACAAATACCTGGGATATGCTTTATTTGGACTCATGTGTTGTGGAGTATTAATTGAAAATGTGTTACATTTGTTTTTGCTGTGGAACATTTGTTTAATGATGCAAAGATGTGCTGCATTCTTTTGTGTTGCATTTGTTTAACTCTGTGAAGCTGTGTTACTTTGTATATCTAAAACACCTGATTTCTCTAATAAAGAGCTGAATGGCCAATAGGTAGGCAGGAGAAAGGATAGGCGGGGCTGCCAGGCAGAGTGAATAAATAGGAGAAATCTGGGAAGAGGACATCAAGGAGCAAGAAAAGAAGGAGAAGGAGAGGAGGACTCCAGGGGACAGCTACCCAGCTACCCAGCAAGTCACGGAGTAAGAAGTAAAAAAAGATATATAGCCAGCCTGGTCTACAGAGCTAGTTCCAGGACAGCTAGGGCTGTTATACGGAGAAACCATGTCTCAAGGAAAACAAAACAAACAAACAAATGAAACAGAAAGAAAAAAAGATATATAGAAAGGTAAAAGCCCAGAGGCAGAAGATAGATGGGATAATTTAAGAAAAGTTGGCTAAAAACAAGCTAAGGTCAGACATTTATAAGTAATAGTAAGTCTCTAAGAGCTGGGTGGCGAGCCCCCAAAAGAGTAAAAGAAAAATAACATTCATGATCTGTCAGCTCTGTTGCTTCTGGGGCTGTGGCAAGGGGGGCGGGGCATGGTGGAATGAGTACAAGGTATAACCTTATGTGAGCAAATGAAAGGGACCATGATGTTCCATAACCCCTTCTAGAACATGTGCCCATGGCCTAAAGACATCCCATTAGACCCCACCTCCATGTTCCCCTCTCCTAAAAGTACTTTCCTGGGGGACTNTGACTCATGACATTAACCTGCAGGGTCCAAATTATAGCAAGCCATAACCATATCACCATCCCACAACTATTTTGTTTCTTTAAAGGGAGATGGGGAGAGGATCCTGTCACATTAAGTCCTGAGAGGTACACTGCACTAGGGTAACAAGCTTCTGGCTAAAGAAGAAGAAAACCCCCGAGTCTAACAAAAGAAGTCTGTATCTGTGCTGAAGATTTCCAAGACTTGCTTTGCCATTCTTGAAGCCTAAAAAATTTACTTCAAGTATTATTTCTAGAATTAAGAACCTTAAGATTTCTTCCCTAAAGACAATGTATTATNTCAAACAATGAACCAGTTCAACATGTATTTCATTAAATGATTGCAACGAATACATGACAAGATTAATTTTTCAAATGCTTTATCAGNACACTGATGATGTATATTTCAAAAACTCTGATCTTTTAAAATTATTTTATTCTAATCTTTCTATAAACATACCTGTAGTAGGACAGGGCCATAGGGTCGAGGAAATTGGCTCAGACCCATTGCCAAGGCATGCACATAATGTACTCCTTATGAGCCAGCCTGGAGTCTGCCTGAGGGCCTAGCAACAGGTACTGTCAGAGTTCCTGGTCGCTGTCAGAGTTCCTGATTGATGTCAGAGTTCCTGATTGTGCCCAGCCAATGAAGGACATGAGGGATGACCACACAATGCCACCAGATTGTGACACAGACTGGGTGCTGAGAGGAGGGTATATAAGGCCTTCCCCATTATTAAATAAATGCGTTGGTTGTTTGCCTTCAACTGACTTCCCGTGTCTGTGTTGTTGATGCTGCGCCTTCTCAACCCCTCCCGAGGGATCCTTTAGGATTGAACAACACATACCAAATATGTTGTCTAAATATTTGTTTACAAAAGTCGTTGTTTTATGTGCTCTTAGATTGTGTATACCTGTATTGCAGGCATATATGTTATTTACAGATTAAATTAATTATATTTAGAACAGTTCCTTTGGTTTCCNTTTCATTATACTGAGTCAAAACTCTTAAAATTACTTCACGTGAGCTTTTATATTGTTACATTCTCCAGAGAATATTTGTCATCAAGAAAAGACACTTTGAAAATGAGGAACTCAAAATAAGTAAGTAAGTAAGTAAATAAATACATACATACATAAATAAAAGGTAGTTGTGATGGCTCATGCCTAAATTTCCAGCACTTGGGAGAAACCAGAGGAGAGATGCAAGTTTGAGCAAAAGCCTGGGCTCTACAGTGAGTCTCAGGTACCTAGACTACCAAGTAAGACCCTGCCTAAAAACAAGCATAAAATATTGCAAGAACAACAATAAAATTCTAATAAAATGACCTCACTGAAATTTTTTCATCTCTCATAACTACTCAATATCTCATTATCTAAATTTAAGAAAAGGTAATGTCATTATTAATGTTTTTAAAAGCAAACCTATAATAAGGCATAGCATATAAATTTAAACTTACAGGAATTCTCATTACAAATATATATATTTTGGTGAANATTCTTCACCAAAATGGAGAGCTATTGAACACAATGGTAGTTGGACAAATCTGCTTAGCATGCGGCTGGATNGGTAGAGTCTTTCCAAGTATGCACCAGGAGTTCAAGATCATTCTCTACTTCCTGGAGTTTGAGGNCAACTTTGTATACAGGAGATCCTGTGTCCAAAAAAAGAAGTCTTCATAAAAAAGAAAAATCGAGCTGAGTGTGGTGACACACACCTTTAATCCCCAAATGCCAGAGGCAGACAGACTTCTAGGCCAGTCTGCTCTACACAGCAAGTTCTAGCCAGCCAGGGCTACATAATGAGACCCCATCTCCAAAAGAAAATAATAAGAAGGAAAGGAGGGGAGGAAGCAAGCAAGCAAGATCAAACTGAACACTCTAACGGTGCTTTGTAAGAGATCATTTTTGGCAAATCTAGACATCGAATTTTCTTAAGGAGAAGGTGATACAGCTGTCTTAAATGCAATTTCTGGCTGTAAGGAAATTTTAAAAAAGAACACGATAAAGATTTTATTGTAAACAAATCCTTTTTGACAGGATGGAGCCTTTAATGAGATGATGGAAATCAAGGTTTAAGAGATTAGAAGACAGTAATATCCGGATTTCTGACTATCTTCCACTTTTTCTTTTCACNGGATAAGCCTAGGCTGGAAGAACCAAAAAGTAAAAAATAAAGTATATTCCCACTTAACTACCCTTGGTTCTTATGCTATACAGGTTCTTATGCTATACTTTAAAACGTTCTCTGTGTTTAAGAGTGCTGGGATTAATTATCTCAGACATAATTTAAAAGGCTAATAGGTATTATGTTAAAAATTTGTAACACATGGGCTGGAGAGATGGCTCAGCAATTGAGAGCACTGGTTGCTTTTGCAGAGACCTGGGTTGGATTCTTAGCACCAACATCCAGTTCCAGGGGATCTGATGCTGTTTTTTGACTTCTTCAGACACTGCATGCACATGGTGCAAAGCCATACATGCAGGCAAAACACCCATAAACATTAAATTAAATTTAAAAATAAATTTTAACAGCATTCTGAGCCATCTGTATTGAATTGATGAAAAACACAAATTGGGCCATGCAGAAGCATAAATATCACCTCCAAATCCTTGTAAGGAGGAGGAAGGTTTAATTACACAGGCCTACTCAAGTTTATTTACTCTTTAGAGTGATAGTAATCCTGAAACCCTCTTTTGTCACAGGAAATATCTTGATATTTTGTACTGTATTTAAATTTCTTAACATATTCTTGTAAGATAAAGTTATAAAATTTTCATTATTAATGAACAGCAAATTAAACACAGCTTATCTCTTTTGTCTATAAACAGATACACCTGAAGATAAAAGCTGGTTCATTGATAGTGTCACCATCTGGTGGTGACTCCTGCCAACTGCAGACATACAGTGCCTGTAAAAATTAAATAATTTAAACACATGCTATATAATCTCTAATACTTTTGACAACTGGTCTTGACAGAGGCAATTCATTTTAAAGCAGAAAAGCATGTTGTATTTCTCAGAGCACAAAGGGGACTTGGTTGTGCATTATTTTGAAGCTCTTCTGATAAATTTCTCTGATATTAGATTTCATAAACAGATTTTCTCCGACATCTTTCAGCTTATTTTATTCCTTTTTCATTATAATTGGTGACTGTTATATACTATAAATTGTTCTAAGTACATGGGATTAAAACAGCAAATAAAACAAAACATATATATATATAAGTATACATATGACAATTTAAGCCAAGTATAAAGTTAGTGGATAGAGTCTACACAACATTGCCTCACCCCCAACATCAATTTTACATTCAGAAGATTCTCTGAATTACTGTCAGTTCCCACAACTCATCAGACAGACTCATATGATGCATAGGTATCTTTTATTACTAATATCTCACTATCTCCCTCTTTGATGGTCCTGAAGAGACCAGACAGTAACAAACCGGTTTGTAGTGAGAGCTTTTAGGTCTTCTTATATCAGCTTGACGACCTGAGGGACCAGAAACTTGTATCTGTCACCTGAACAGCTTATCAGACCCGACTCTGTTCTTCCTATGGCGGAGCCCCAACAAGCATTCAAATGAGCTTTCGCTGTGTGAATGTTGTCACACATAGAAAAGGAATGCTGTCCATGACTCCATGGGAAAAGCACAATAAAAGTTACACACTTGGAACTTTCGCTGGAATTTGCTCTATTCATTTCTTCCCCTGGATGATTCTACTTATATATTTTTCTCCTGTTTTAATTTTCATGCTATTTTTAAAATTTATAATTATTTGAAAATTTCATACATGGTCATAACAAATCTTGTTCATAACCACCTCCAATTTCCCCATCCCATCCTCCTTGGATCCTCTTCAGTACATCACTTGCCATTTTCATGTCTTTTTCTTTAAAAATAAAACTCCACTGAGTCCAATTATTGCTACCTATATGTACATGGATGTGGGTACATCTATGGGTGCATGGGCAACAGCAACAACCACATCCCCAAAGAAAAGTGACTCCCCATACTCCAACAGCCATAAATGTCCTTGGCTGATTTTAATCTGCACTTTTCCATGAAACAAATTGTATCCATGACTGCACAACTGTTCAGATGACAGATACTGTCAACTTCTGTTGACTTATGTAGCTCAGTCTGTGAGACCTGGGATCTGAGGACCTCAAAGAATGGGGCCAGCTACAGTCTAATGCTGTAGACAACCTTACTTCAGTTTCAGTGTACTTTCATACACGAATGTAACGCAGAAAGGAATGATCCAAGGAAGGTTGAGTTCAGAAAAACAGGATCAGCAATACATGACCAGGAAAATATGTAAATAAATGTCAGTAAGCACACACTAAATATTAACAGAGCAGCCATTTTCCAGAACTTTCTCTGGACAAACCAATTTAAACACAACTGCCTGACACATACTATAGATTGTATCTGGAAAAGCACAAAAGCNAGGCAGAGGGACACTGACCAGATTGGGTTCTATAGCTATGTTCTGACATCCAACAAGAATAAACTTGTTTTGTAAGTTGAATGTCAATGTTTGTCACAGGAGACATGATATTACATCCAAGAACCATCCAGGGAACAAAATGCACTTGAGGTAAAAGCCCTCTGCCTTTTTTTTCTCCACCGAAGCCTCTCTCACAGTTCCACTAAGGATAGATGAGGCAATCAGGAAGGAGGAATGGGTCCCAAAATCTGGCAACAGAGTCAGAGACATCCCCGCTCTCACTGCTAGGAGTCCCACAGGAAGATCAAGTTACACAACTGTAACATATATGCAGGGAACCTAGATCGGTCCCATGCAGGCTCCCTGGTTGTTGGTTCAGTCACTGTGAGCCCCTAAGAGCCCAGGTTAGTTGGTTTTGTGGGTTTTCTTGTGGTGCCCTTGACACCACTGGGTCCTACAGTCCTTCCTCCCTCTCTTCTGCATGATTCCCTGACCTCCACCTAATGTTTGGTTGTGGGTCTCTGCATCTGTTTCCATCAGCTGCTGGGTGAAGCCTCCGTGATGACAGTTGGGTTACGTACCAATTCTATGAATATAGCAAGATATCATTGGGAGTCATTTCATTGTTTTNGGGGTTTATTTTGCCATTCATGTTTGNTTCTATACTAGGTCTCTGGGGTATCCCACTTCTGGATCCTGGCCCTCAGTAGGGAGCTCCCTCTAAGGGCATGGGGTCTCCAACTGTACCAGTCATCAGTTGGTCGCTCCCGCCATTTCTGTGCCATCTTTACCCCAGCACATCCAGTAGGCAGGACAAATTGCAGGCTGAAGGGTTTGTGGCTGGGTAGGTGTCCCAATCCCTCCACTGGAAGCCTTGCCTGGTTATAGAAGATGCCTNGTTCAGGCTTCATATCCACTTATGCTAGGTGTCTTAGCTAGGGTCACCCTCAGTTTCCTGGGAGTTTCCACTGCTCTAGGTTTCTAGCTCATCCCAGAGATGCTCCCAGATTCCAGTTGTCTCTCCCAGTACTCTCTCCCTTATCCTCCCTGACCTGGTCCCTACTATTCCCATCATCATTTCCCCTTCCTGATCCTCCTCCAATCCACTGGCAATGTCCATTCTATTTCCCTTTCACATCCATCCTCCCTTTACCTCTCCTTGTTACTTAGCTTCTCTGGGTCTGTGGGTTGCAGCATGGTCCTCCTTTACCTTACAGTTAATATTCATTAATGAGTGAGTACATANCGTGTTTGTCTTTCTGGGTCTGGGTTACTTCACTCAGGATGATCTTTTCTAGTTCCATCCATTTGCCAGCAAGTTTCCTGATGTCATTGTTTTTAACAGCCAAGTAATATGACATTGTATAAATGTACCACATATTCTTTATCCATTGTTCAGATGAGGGACATCTAGATTGTTTCCAGTTTCTGGCTATTAGGAATAAACTAGCCTGTTTTCTTATGGCACCCAGGATCACCAACCCAGGGAAGGCACCACCCACAATGGGCTGGATCCTCCCGCATCAATTGTCAATCAAGAAAATGCCTCACAGTCTTGCCTACTGGCCAATCTGAAGAGGGCATTTTCTCAATTGAGGTTCCAACTTCCCAAATGACTCTAGCCTGTATCAACTTCACACAAAACTCCCCAGTACAAATTGTAACAACACTACTAAACTTCCCTCAACTCTTAAATAGTTCAGAAAGGATGCAGACGATCCTCTACAACACACAGGCGATAAAGAGGCAATAGATGTTGCTTGGTGGCACAGGGATTACTGGGATGGCGCCAAATACCCATACAGCTGAGGTCAAGTGAAATTTCTGCCAATAAGTCAACAAGGAACGACAGCTATCAGAACACCAGTTGCTGAAACAAGGCTGAATTAGCTGGACACATTCACCCAACTCTGATAGTCAATGATTCACTAGCATAGATTTTATTAATGAGTCCAAATATGGTATCATACCAGCAACTTTTGGAAATAAAACACACATACAAGAACTATTTTCTACAGTAACGAATCTCCCAGATCTCTTGCATAAAGCCTTATCTTAAAAAAGAAGGAAAAGCCTAACAGAGTAAAGCCTCACAATTATCTGAAAGAAGAAAATGAAGGGTTCTGATTTTCAAGGAGAATGCTAACAATAAGCCCTGCTTCTGGGCCTTCATATCCACCTGGAAATGGGTCAATGTGTTGCTATAAAGACTATAGAGCCTACCAGACTTCTTGATACCAACTAAACTGTGTAGTGTCCATTATTACTGTATTCTGTGATTCTGTTTGGCTCACTCTTGCTACATTCTAATTAGGGAGTAGAGTAAAGGATGGGGAGGTTGGATGTTTGTGGAAGTAGACACCAAATATTGTCATTTTGAACACAATGTTTATGCATCCATGTTCTAGCCTGTGAACAGTAAAGANAGCATTTGAGAAGGATAGTAATTTAGTCTGTTGAAAGAATAGCACTATAACATTCTCTCCCACACCCAGTAGTCTGGATTCCAAATTTTACTTATTGCCAATTATGTTTTTCTGTAACTTCTCATAGTTATTCAAAAGGAAAAGTTCTTAATCTTCTTTGTTCAGTATTTGAGGACATGCAGATTAAAGTGACAGAACAGATAAGCAATATCAAAGATGCACATAATTGTATCACATAAAAATTTAGAGGGAAAAAAGTGACTTGAGGAGGTGGGTAGAATTTGAGACGTTGACCATTGTGCCCCCTTATCTGTGTGTGATATGTTCCAAAATACCCATGGATGCCTGACACCCCAGATATCACTGAACATTTATAAACTGTTATTCACACACAAATGTTCTTATAATAAAGTTTAATTAATAAACTAGGCCCAGTAAGAGATTACTATCAATAACTAATNAAACCTTCTAAAAGTATGTGATTGTGGGGACTGGTGAGATGGCTCAGTGAATAAACATGCTTGCTGCCAAGACTGACAACATGAGTTCTATCTCCTGACTCCACATGATGGAAGGAGAGAACTAACTCCAAGTTGTCCTCTGACTTCCACTCATGTACACACACACATTACATAAATAAAAGTGTAATTACTTTTTATGTGAATGTGTTTCACCCTTTCTTCGTTCCTTCTTCTCTCAGAATAGCTTCCTGCACTGTACCCACCCTTCTAATGATGACAAGAAAAGGATGGCTCTGTGCTTTTGGCACGTTACATTCTGGTCAATCAGAATATATTTCTGTTTCTCTCTTCCTTATTTAAATGTGATGCCCTTTCATCTTAATTAAGAGCTTATCTTGTACTGTGTACATAACTTATGCAACTTGAGGTACAACAGCAAAATTATCATGATTCACAATTTTACATAGATTCATTTTTATCATTTATCTTAGTAATCTCTGCATGTAATTTTCTTTTCTTATCAAACTAAGGACCTTCACCATTTCTTTTAAATTAAACACTTCAAGCCATCCTTTTTGTATGTGTTATTACCATAATTACTATGGTAATAATTATGGGAGGGAGCCATTATTAAGTTAAATAATGGCTACTTGGACACAAGCACTGCAAAGCCATCACACCCATTCTGATGAACTAAGAGACAAAGGAAGTAAAGGACAGGAAGCTTGTTGCACAGCCTCTTAAACCTTTTCCACTCACAATCCTTTCTGCCCAAGAAAGGTTTTTGTGATTTGGGGTATATAGGTCTATAAAACAGGTAAACAAATTAAACACCACTAAGAAATAATAAAGACATTTATCTTAAAACAATTCCTTGACTTGGGCATGGCAGTGCATGTTGGGAGGTGAAGACAGGAGGGTCAAGAGCTCAAAGTCATTCTCTGGCTCTGTGGCGAGTTCCAGACAGGTCTGGGCTAGGAGACATTGTCTCAAGAAGACAAGACAAAACAGCCAATTCTTTGCAATACATATACTTTTACCATTTATTAACAACAAAAGCAAGCATGTGTACCCATGAGATAGGTACTAGTTTACTTTTACATAAATAAAACTTCACTGCCNGATGTACAACATTTTCAGTGTTTTCTAGTTATCAGTGTTGTAACTTTATAAAAACTATTTCATATAAATACACAGTACAAGATGGCAGAAGTGTATTTAGAATTATTTCTAAAATTGTTGGAAATTCTGTGCAATCCCAAACCAAATTCATTTAATTATTTTTTTATGAAACTCAGATTGGCAATTCAAACAGAGATTTTAAAAAATCAAACATTCTAGCACATTACAGTCCAAAGATACACTAATTTCATAATTAATGCTAAGGAATGAAAATAGCAAGTATTGTTTTTCTACAATTAAACCACTATTTTTCTATACAGCAGTTTACTTTTATGTATTTTAGAACACTACAGTTCATAGCATAGATTAGTCCTGATTGAACCCAGGTAATTCAGGTAACATCTACCACACTACATAGTGACTGTATGCATATCACAGTGTGTGCGTGTTGATGTTCCAAATCAAAGCTGCAGTGAAGCTGCATACTGTAACATGGGCTGCTGTAACAAAAACACCTTGCCTTAATTACACACTTGATTTCAAATTAATTTTTTAAGTGTTGTATGTTCAGACAACTTTCTTTGCTGCCAAATTTTTCACAGGCCTGACATTCAATTACATGACCTTNACCTTGGAGGGGCTTACAAACTTGACTTTAGGAAGCTGGGGCCCACAGAACATAGATACAATGAACAAAGAGATGATTCAAGTACCATGCGGAACACAGATGAACAACCACACAATTTCATCCCACTAAGTAGAACAGCACACAATTTAAAACATATAAATTCATTCTGTAATTTTCTACTTTTCAGTTTGGGACTATAATTGACTTTGGGTAGCCAAAACTATGGAAGTGAAGACAGAGGACANCGTTGTATACTACCTAAAGGTAAGGGAGAGCAAAGGCATTTATGGAGAACACNGAGGCGATAAAGGCATCCTTATACTAGACAGGAAATGTGGATGTTTTGTGACAAAGTCTGTGTAGGTGTGCTGCTGACTTCTAATCTCCAGTGATGAATCAGTCTTCCNTGGCTTTTCTAGGAAGATTAGGACAAAATTCTTTTGGAGATTCTGCCTTTTTATAATAAGAGATTTCAGGAACTCAAATGCACTTACTTAAAAAACTTTTAGGCTACAATGGATTATTCTCTATCATTTCCTGTTAGTATAGCATTTCTCTAAGTTAATTATATATATATGTCTGTATATATATATATATAATTAACTTATATATATGTGTATGTGTGTGTGTGTGTGTGTGTGTGTGTGTGTGTATTCTTTCCTTCAAAGAAAACNTGTGTGTGTGTGTGTGTGTGTGTGTGTGTGTGTATTCTTTCCTTCAAAGAAAACAACCAAGCAATTAAAAACTCATATGTATCTGTCACTTTGTGGGTTTTGTTTTTGGCCAAGAATCTCTGTCACCTTTAACTCAGAGATCTAAACAAATTAGAGAACCTTTGGTGATAATTAAGACCTCATGGCACAATCACTTTATTACAATAGGTGGCACAAAATACTGACTAGCCTTGTTAATAAGCAGCATACGGCTTCAAACCAATTTGTGAATCTTCAACTGTGATTTACATTTCTCAAGTGCTCTGCTTTGACTCCAAAGACATGCTTATTTTATGCTATAGGTAAGGTAGTAAATAAAGATTATTATAATTATTACTATTATTATNAGACACAAGTATCCTCGGCTGGCCTCAAATTCATTATGCAGCTAAGGATGACACTGAACTTCTGATCCCTTTGTTTCCACTTTCTGATTGCTGAGATTACAGGTCTGCATCACAACATTTTTGCTATGTTTGGGATTGAAACCACGGCTTTCGGCATGCCAGGCAAGCANTCTTACCAACTAAGCTGACACCCCAGTTCCGGTAATGAAGATTCTTTAAAGAAGGCAGATTCGTGTGTACACTTATNTGACTGAAAGAGATGCCAGGAAGTTTCTAAGACAGATGACGAACTTCTTCGGTGTTTGAGCAGAGCACACACTGGCCCATGGTTTTGTTAGGTATGTATTTACTATCCACGGCTTTGCAAACAAATTCTACATTTTACCAAAGGAATGAAAGTTCACTCAAATTTCCACATTTTGTCGGGCTAGGTTAAAAACGCTGCCGTCCCCTCCTCACCCTCCCCGCGTCTAAGCATCCAAGGAGAACCCGCATCCAAAACTTCAACGTGGGCCACACCTCTCTGCCCCGTCCGTCCGTGACGTCACCGGAAATGCCTGCTTGTGACACTCAACGACCCGCCTTCTCGCGCTGGGCGCCGGAAGCCACGCTGACGCAACTGTGCGCCCGCTTCCGGGCGCGGATGCCATCTTGAGCGGTTGCGTTTGGCTGGGGTTGGTGCTCTTGCCGGGACAATGAGCTACGACTACCCTCAGAGCTGGAGCCGCGATGCGGGGCCGCGGGGCTCCGGCCAGGGCTCTGGCGGCGGCGGCGGAGGGAGCCGGGGCCCGGGCGGCGGCGGCGGAGGAGGCGGAGGAGGCCGCGGTGGCCGGGGACGGCATCCCGGCCACCTGAAGGGTCGCGAGATCGGCTTGTGGTACGCCAAGAAGCAGACGCAGAAGAACAAGGAGGCCGAGAGGCAGGAGGTACGGAGGTCCAGGCGGGACTTGTTTGCCCGCCGCTCCCGCCGACCCTGACCCTTCGCTGGCGTTTGCTCGAGCTAGGTGCAGCCTCCGGTAACGAGTGTCCGGCTGCAGGGCGGGCTGCGNTTCCTAACCCAAGCCATCATTGCTGCAGCCCTGGTGCATGCTCTGCTTAAGGACTTGAGAACTGGGGAGGTGGGGGGTGGGTGTGAATGCTAAATTCAGATTCCAGCCGAAGCAGACTTTATGAGGGAGGTCATCATTTCCTTTAGAAAATTTACTGCCACTTTTAAGTTCTTTGCCTGGAGCAGCCAACAAAAGCAGTAATGCACTGTCTTAAAATGGAGATCTTTGAGAATAAAAAGTAGTTTACCTAATAGTAGTATTAGCATTAAAGTGAGTCACATGCTTGTCCCCCCCCCCCCATTTCGTTTCTGTATCTGAATTTTCTGTTGATTAGTAGCTCCTCTTTACGACGGAAACTTACCGTCCGGAAAGGAAGGTTCTGTAGGGCAGTATTTGGCCAATCTCATCAGGGGATTGTCAGTTTAATTTGTATCTTGAAGGTCTCTAGTATAGGAAGCATCATGTTTTTTTGAATGACCTGTTCCAATGAAAAATAAATCATTGCACAGAAGCTTTTGGGATGGCATTTTAGTGGCTTAATGAAAAGCACCTTTTATAATAGATAGGGAATGTAATTAAAACATAACCCATTTTATTCGTTTTCCCCTTAACCATCCCGTTTTCATAGAAGCTTTCTTGGGGCTTTTTCAGTTTATCTTAACACTTTATTACATTTTTCCTTTTGAAAAGAAAAAGCTTTTTTTGACCCTGTTTCATACATGATTTTTGAATGCTGTCAAGGGGAGCTGAACACCTTTGCAATTTAATAGNGGGAAAGAAATACCTAAACAAGTAAGTTAAATAAGTGAAAGTTTTTTTTTTCCATATATACAAAGGCTGCACTTAANTTGTGCACTGGATATTAATGCTCTATAGTACAGGTTGGCCCAANTACTGGTATTTCATGTATGCGTAACTCAGGGCTGGGCTTTTAGTGGAACTCGCTTGACCCCAACCGCATCCCCAGATTTCCATTTTAACAAATGTTAATGCCATTTATTCACCTGCCAGGTGGAATTGAATATTGACTTTTCTCTTTCATTTTGGCAAATCTGTTTGCTCTGCTTTCTTGCTTGTCTCTATAGCAATTATGGGTCTGACCAGTATTTATTTTCTTTCTACAGCCATAAACTACTCTTTGAATTAGAGTGTGCACCCCACTCCCCATGGTCGTCTCTTAAAAGGGATCTTTAGATCGTTTTATTCTTTACTTCCCAACTTGGTCATTGAAGTCATGCTACTTCTGCCTCATGCTTATTGGTGTTTTCTGGGAATCATGGGAATATGGATTTAACATACCTCCTTAAGTTGATCATTCTGAGCTGAAGCTCTGAATCTGATATAATCATGGTCTTCATTAACATTTTATTTCTGCTCTTTAAATTATTTTTCAGTTGTGTGATTCTTCCTTT
>LZPO01117260.1:0-19191 GCA_001675575.1 Neotoma lepida
CCATTTTCTTGATTCCTTCAGAACCACCTAGCCATGCTCTCTACCCTCTACCCATTTCTCCTGTTACACATACCTGCTTCAGAGCAGTATGTGGTCAAGTTGGACTTTAAGTGACCAATTTAAAAAAAAANAAAAGAAAAGAAATCTAAAGATCCTGAGAACTTAGCTGATGCCAACTGAAGCCTGACAGAAAATATGAGTTACAGATTGATATCTAATTAGATTTATCCTGGGTTCTATTTCTTTTTTGTCTTTTTTATTTTTTTTAAATGAACCTTCTTTAAAAAAGCTTAGAAAAAGCTGCTGGTGCTTTGAAGGAGAGTTACAGTCATTGAAGGGAAAGTGTGTATAAACTTGGGACTTGAAATAAATTTTTTTTTGGTTAATTAGGGTCAATCCTACTCATTATAAACCCTCATTGCCTGCAGAGCATTATCATAGCACAAAGTTCTGTTTTCACAGTCATCCTAAGTAAGGAGAAGAGAGTAATTGCCTGATGAGGACAGTGACTTGCTGTCCCGATTCACCCAAAAGGAGTCAGTGGTAGAAATTCTTTTGTGAAAAGAAAACACTATCCCATAATGGTTTTTTTATCACTCCTCAACTCAAAGCTTAACATTTTACTTGAATTTATTAGTGGAGCTGTTTGGAAATTTTGATTGTACAAATGCTTAGCAAATTATACTAAGGTAGACAAGACACATTCATCTAGTGAGTAGGGAAAGATTCAGTATATAATCCTTGAGGCAAACTCTCTTCATAAACAAATTAGAAAAACCAGTGACCTCTAATTTGACATTTCTAGAAACCTGGGGAAAATCTAGGGGTTCCTAGAAAAGCATGGGGTGATGGGGAACCAAGGCCATCTGTTGCCGTTCCGTTCTAACACAACACTAGGGAACTAAAAGCCAGCCCCCATTTCATCCCATTGAGATCAGCTGGGCACACTGATGCTTTTGATTTTGTCTAGAAACCTGTCACTTCAGGATAATTTCTGAAGACAAAGCTTGTTCCCAGTTTGGTAGGTGACCTGTTTAATGTTTTCCCTGTGTCTGGGAACTCCTTAGTGTAATTAGCGACCTTTGAACTCCACAACTAATCCTGAGCTATTTTGTATTCCTTACTCATCTTTAAGGCTGGACCTTTCTTTTCTTCAGAGTCCACTGCCACAATTAAAGAAGAAACAGCTGCATTTCAAAGGGATTCCGATTCCAGAAGCTTAATCGTGATTGACATGTTCTTATTCTAAGCTATAAGACACTCTAAGAGTCCTTTCTTTGGTTAAAACTTCAATCATTTTCTAAAAAATTATCTCACTATGGATTTTATTCATTTTCTTTGATAGCTATTCTTTTCATTTTTTTAACTTGAAAGGTGCTTTGCATTTGCAGTGAATATGAGCATCGACTTCCAGTGACAGATTTGGATGGTGTCAGACCTGCTCTAGATGCAGTATTGCTACATTCCCTTTTAGTGCCAAAATATGATTATGAAATCTGATATCTATGCTGTGATTATTCTTACTCAACCCAAAGGGTTAAAGAAAGTTTTAAATATCTGAAAATGAACTCTAGAAAAGATGGGTCATGACTTGGGTGAAACCTGTTTTCCATTTTTATACTAAGCAATATTGTAAAGCCCACAACGTAGAAGTTAAACAGTGGGGATGTTTTATACTGTTTAAATAATTGAACCTGTCAGCTTAGAAGTAAATAGGCTCCTCGGAATCTAGGAGTCTTTAAATTTTATTTAAACATTAGCCTATCTCAAAATCTTTTTCTTTTCATGCCATTTAGTATTTCTACTGTTACAATATTGTGGTCTTAGATTTCATGTGCTATGTTTAGCAGCAGACATTTTGTATATAGTATCCATTGCTGATTTTTTTTTTTGCTGTTTTGTTGTTAACAATATTTAAAAACCCTTAACAGGCATTCCTAGATTCCTCCACTGACCCTGGGAGGTAGATAGGTGTACTGCCTCCGTGGGGATTGCTGCCCTAGCAGAGGAGTTGTTTCTAAGACAAAGGTCAAAAAAGGATGTTAATAAACAGTCCTCAGGTTTAAGGGACTTTTTAGGATTACATCTTAAATTCCAACAAATCAGATTTAGGAGTTGCTGAAAGTGAAATTGATCCATCCCTCATCCAAACTTTGCAATACTTTCCTGTTCTGACATCATTTAGATAGTTAGCTGTATTATCAGATTAGAAACCATTGTACCCGGCTGCTGAAAGGAAAAGGAGGCAAAAAGCTAAACATGGGATGAATTCTGAACCTTTTAACCTGGCTGAAGTATGTTGGTTGCTGTTATGCAAATACCTTCAATCCTCTGCTAAGTTCCGTGGAAATAATTTTCTTGAATGACAGGTTGATTCAGCAAGGATTCAGTCGGTGATTAATCCCCCTTTGATCTAGGGTATTCACTTAACTACCAGTTACCTCGTTCTGACAAAGTGCAACTGAGATTAGGGAGATCACTAGAACACTACCAGCCTGTGCGTTTATTCTCTATACCCTTTTAAAGCAAGGGCCAAGAATGCAATTTATTCTCAGTTTTTGAAGATGCAAAGTCCTGCCTGCTAAGTTAGAAAGTCAATTGAATACCAAATGAAGTTTATTTCTTACGTAAGAGAACAAACATTTCTTTTTTGCTCTGCCTAACAATGATATTAGGAATCATNGGCTTTGAAGAGAGAAAAAAACAAAGGCTACATTCCAAGTACAACTTCTTGTTTTGTTTCATGTGCTAGAGTGCATGCTTACTGCCCCCAGATAACCCAAGAATCAAAGGAGTGGCTACAGTTATGCTGAAAAACACATGTGTTTCATGAGACTGTGGTGTCTTCGCATCCAGGCACCCCTGGACCACTAGAAAAAGCTCAGTGTAGTACAGAAATCCAGCTAGGAAAACATGTAGCACACAATCTTGTTAGCTTTTCTTTTCATGAGGAAGTAGATAAAGCCTTATATTCTCATTAAAATAATAACTGCATTCATTTCCCCATAAATGGTATCATTGCCAAAATATGTGAAAAGTCATTCTCTTAAATGTTTTCTGCCTTTTGCTTTATCTTTTCTCCCATATATTTAAGCTTGGAAATAGTCTGTGCAGTTCTAAGAAAAAAAAAATTCAGATGTGTTTCATGCTGTTTTTCAAAGAATTCATTTTTAAAAACTTATCAATAAATACTAATGTTTATTTTTCAAGATGTCAAATTAAAGATTTATTCCTTAAGTATATTTCATGACCTATAAATATATAGATACATAATACACACACAATTATTTGTAACAAAATTTGCTTTTATTTTATCAATGATTAACTTTAAGACAAAACATGCTTATAAAATGTTATGTAGTTGCTCATTATCCTAGTAGCAAATCTACAATAAATGTGTTTAAATCATTTCTTATGTTTTTTTGACTCAAACCTTTTATAATTAATTTATAAATCAAAACAACTCAAAGAAATGCATACGTAAGTTTGTGATATACTAGCCTCCTGTAGTTCCAATTTAATCATCCGTTTTCAAATTCTTTGGAAGATCACAAAGAAGTGTAAAAGGTAATGTTATAAGGGCAAGATACCATGGTTATGATGCCGAGAAACTCGTGTTTTTAGTAGTTAACTGCTCCATGTAATAAATAGTGAGGTAATCAAGTATTCACTGTAATTTAAAATACACCATTATGGAATAGACATATATACAACACAGGCATTTGTGTGTTTCTGCAATGTGTTCCATGCCTGTGTAGCTGAGTTTACCTGTGAACCATTTCAGCATTGTTTCGGGAAGAATATTGTGAAGTTGTCTATTCATACATCTCTACAAACAACGTTAGTTCACAATGTTGAAGTGATTCATTGAAATGAAAATTGCTAAGGATCCTATGAGATTTGTCTTAGAAAACGGTTAAAAACCTTAAAGAGCTGGTGGCTCTCCTTTTCCCTCACCACCTGTTTTATACCTGTAACACGGTGTAACATAGGTAGCCTGGAGAAGGACTGTGGCATAACTCTCATTCACTAGCCGCCCTGTAAGCATGGTCCTCTGGGGTCTAGGTTTTCCTTAAGCCCTGGATACTTTGTGTGATTGACACCAGTATGGGTTAGTGTTTGATGCTCCAGCCCTAACAGAGGATGGCCAAATGCCCAGGAATGAAGAGATGAGTTTCCTATAGGAGATAAAAATTTGCAAACTGCATATTTCCTTTTTCAGATGATAGTTTCTGTTAAAAAATTTATTTTTGATAAATACTAGTAATGATAATTTTAAAAATTAAAAATTGTTAAGCCTCCTTAAAATTTTTACCTTTTCTTCAAGGGGCTTGAGTGCCCTCTGCAGGTTACAAGCAGATGATTAATGACTGTAATTTAAAACTGCGGGGTTTTTTTCCCTATTCAAAAAATATCACCTGCTTGCTTCAAATCTCANAAAAAAAATATGATCCCATTTGTATTGTTCAATGTTAATTGACCAAATTGAGAATTTCCTTTCTCTGCTAGTTTTATTGTTGAGTTTAGTACAAGGAATGTCATACCAGTGAAATTTCCAGAATTTTACCTAGGGTTCTTTAGATGTTGGACCTACAGTAGCACACATTCCCTCACTGAAAGAAAATATGGGGAGTATTTCAATATATTTAAATTTATTCAAAACTTTGAGAATAGCTTCATTTTACCATTTATCTTTAAAAAAACATACATTTGAAATAGCAAGCTCTGCTTTTTCAGTTTGTATCAAGTAAAATGACATGAATTCTAAAATTTACACCTTTTAAATAATAAAGTTAAATAATTACATGAATGAAAAAATTAAAAGTTGCACAAGTAATCTGGTGATGTTGTGTTAGAGTGCAGTGCTTAAAGGGACCAGTGGACCTCGCTTTGGTATGGTTATCCTGTAGGTTTCCCAACTAATAAAAGTATTTTTAGTCGAAGGCAGCATTTTCCCCTCTGAG
Source organism: Neotoma lepida (assembly GCA_001675575.1). NCBI lineage: Eukaryota > Metazoa > Chordata > Mammalia > Rodentia > Cricetidae > Neotoma > Neotoma lepida. The sequence goes on from LZPO01117260.1 coordinate 4,965, forward strand.
GTGTAGAATAAGCACCATGCGGAATACACGAGTCCGTCGATTTAGTGTACGCTTCCTCTCTTTTGGGCCTAGCAGATTCATCTCTAAGATATAGTTCATCTGGGACGCTGTAGAGCTGTGGTGCTGCTGGCACTTCTGGTTCAATTAACTCAGAGGCTGCTGGGGAAGCTAAATATGAGAACAAGAGAAGTGACTTGATCAAATTCATAGACACAGATTTCTTTGCAAGCAGGGGAATGATTCTGATCATCAACCTTGAAAAGCAAATTAGAACAGGCAGATGACTATTGAAAATTCTTCCAGTGCTCCGCTGTTGCTACTGTGCTAGTCATGGCTCAGCCAGAGGCAAAGGAAACACACACTGTTTGGGGTTTGACAAAGGAAACATCATTAAAGTGAATGTTTACATTGTGTTTATTGAAGTGTTCAAAGTATATGTGTTGCCTCTTCAAGCAGCCTGCTGCTCTTCAAAGGATTAAAACTGCAGAGCTGATAGTAAAAACTAGTTACTTAGACATTATACACACAGAGGCTTTTAAACAGAATAGTGCTTTTGCTTGTCTTTTTTTCTATAAAAACTATATCCCATTCAGGGTGAGGGGCCCTCATTTACTCATACACATTCTGCTTTTTTTTCAAGTCCTAGATATGACTTTCCTCTCAGAAACTATTATGCTTAAATAATGATTTTATCTAATACACCAGAAATAAGAGAACATGAAAATGACTATGAAATTACTGGCATGGCTGTCCAATTGAGTATTAGTGTGTATTGGACAGCTTCTTCCAGATTCGTGTGGAGACTCTTGGGAGCTACATTTATCTTGCGCTCCCTCATACAAATTAAATTGATAGAGGAAGAGTCATTGTATAACAAACATGCCAACCTGACATTTGGAAGTTTAATAAGTAGTNTTTGTACCAGTAAAATGAGAAAGTTAACAAAAATATAGAAAGTTCAGCTTTAATCTTTTTGTTGTTTTTTGTTTTTTGAGACAGGGTTTCTCTGTGTAGTCCTGGCTGTCCTGGAACTCTCTNTGTAGACCAGGCTGGCCTCNAACTCAGAGATCCACCTGTCTCTGCCTCCCGAGTGCTGGGATTAAAGGTGTGCAGTGTACACCACCCACCATTACTGATTTTTCTAATATGAGCANTATAAATTACTTTTCAATTGTAAAACTAGTATAGCATTTAATAAGAATTAAAGGGGTTGAGGTCTGAGATAGCTCAGTCAGTAAAAAGTAGTTGCTTCATAAGCTTGAGGACCTGAGTTGGATCTCCAGTACCCACATGGCTTGTGCTTGTAATCCCAGCTCTAGAGAAGCAGAGACAGGCAGATTCCTGGGGGCACGTTAGACAGCCTGAGCAGCAAATCCAACACCCNAAGGAAAGGCCGAGTCTCAAAAAACAAGGTAGATGGCTTCTGAGCAGCAACACCGAAAGTTGACCTCTGGCCTCCATGTGTGTGGCAACAGTCACTTGCATACACAAGAANATGCACATGTGTACACACACAGAGAAGTTAAAGTACTATATTCTGCATCCCTTAGGTGGTGGTGACTGAAAGTTCATTATAGAACCCCTTGCAAATTAGCTAAATTCTGAAGGACTGTTTTCTTAGATTCACTATCAAATTGTTNATCTCTCATTTCATTCACTATTTCCGTAACACATGGAGCGTCCTCCATTTATTATTTCATACTTCAGAATCAATAAAAATCCTTTTTCTGTAATGAGAAAATTTTTATGAATCTAAAATAAAGCAGGTTCCAGACCTGTAACGTGGCTTTTGCAAATCAGTAACAAGAGGCGGTTAGTGATGCTTGTAACCTTTAAAACTGTGTGTGTGTGTGTGTGTGTGTGTGTGTGTGTGTGTGTGTGTGTGTGTGTGTTGTGTCCTGAGACTTGAACCCCCGGGCTTAGCATGTGCTCCACTAATGTGCTATATTCTCAGCCCCAAGGAATTCAACTAATGTGACTGTCACTGGCCTTAAGCCCAAAATGCATCTTCCTTTATACATACAAAATAGCACATATTATTCATTGTATTTAATGTTGAGACCTAAACATGAACTAGGTACATCAGAATGAAAAGTTTCTGAGCAATCCAGAATCTAAACTGGAGTCCTTAATGTAGTTAGTGCCTAATTTTAAACTTTTAATGAGGTTTTCCTATTTTATGGCACTCCAGATGTAGGCAGACAAGAAAGTAGTATAGACTTGGGTTGTNCATTATAACTTCTACAATGTATTGATATTTTAACATGGAAAAATACTCTTCACCATTGTTCATACAGAAACTGTCCAAAAGGATGGTGGCTGAATCACCAGGTAGACAAGAGTTTCCCAAGGACAACATACATCTCTGTAGATCTGTCTGACAAACGAGAAGACAAAAGTAGATTACAAAGAGCCCATTGATGCAAGAAAATACCTTTTGCCTCCAAATGGTTTCAGTTTGGATGTGTAGAATAAGTAATTATATTTAATTCAGTGTGTTTAATATGCCAGGTTAAATACAGGTATGAACATGCCTTCATACTAAATATGTGTTTTTCCATTGGCCCATTTTATTGCTACATTGTCAGTGAAGAAAATATAATGTATTGATAGTATTAAAGGGGNAACATACATGAAGAAATACTATTTAATCTTATCAATGCTGAAATGCATATAATTTGTAGTCACTGATTCACATCTAGTAAAATTTCTGCCTTGTAACATTTCTAGCCTTGTATTCTTTGGATGTGTGCGTGTGTGTGAGTGTGTGTGTGTGTGTGTGTGTGTGTGTGTGTCCTCAAATTGATTTACTATGCAAATCCTTTCCCTAGCTCCTACCTAATTTTTTGGCAGTTACATTTATCTTCACATCTTTTTATTACCAAAGCCACTAGGAACAAGTAAGAAGCTTAGGAATGGTGTAATAAGTAGCAGAATCTTAAGTGTATTATAAAGACAGTTGTCTTCCCACCTAAACAAGTCAACAACTGTTATTAGATGATGTGAGTGTTTCCTGGGTGTGTGAAAAGTTCCCCGTGTAAACTGTGCTTTGACTGCATGCCACACAGGTAAGTTGTACTCTGATTGCCATTTCTAGCACTCTGAGAAACTGGTGACTGCAGAGTCTTCGGTCTGTAAGACTTAACATTAGTTAAGGTTGCAGTCCTGGGAGACTCCTGGCTCTGCTTCACATCAGAAATTTCTTTCTGAACTTACTCTACAGCAAACAGATCCCTGCTGTTTCCCAGAGGCAAACCTGATTTTGATTTGATTTGATACTATATGATCAGGGAGGCACCCCCTTCCATAAAGCCACAGCTTTCATTCATCCCTGTATAGTGATGAAATGGACTTGCTGATATCTAAAAAATGTATGTGATTATTCTCTCTCTCTCTCTCTCTCTCTCTCTCTCTCTCTCTCTCTGTGTGTGTGTGTGTGTGTGTGCATGTGTGCATGTGTGTGTATGTGTGGTGATAAAGATGGAACACAGAGCCTTGCACACTTACTAAGCCAGTATTCTGCCAGTATTCCCAGGCCCCAGTGATATTTTAAACATTTCTTTTAACCAAACGACCAGAGAATAGTCCTTGACGTCACAAAGGCCTGATTTCAAATCCTAATGCGCTATTTACAAGCTGGGTGGTCCTGGGGAAGTTACTTAACCTTTGTGGTCTTTGGTTTCTTGTTTCTTGGGTTTACTGTGAGCATTGAATAATAGCAAGTTAGAAGTTCATAAGTATTTAATGCCCATCCCTTTCTATATCAAAGATTTGTAACAGCCTTCCCATGGACCTGTCTCTGTTTTTAACGCCTATAGTTTTGAATGTGCAGCTGTGTGTTATGTTGCAGCACCTAGGCTGTTGCTTCACTGGGGCCTTAGAGTCAATAGAACAGCTGTAAAACAGTGGGTGTTCCATCATGAATTCACAGAACAACATTNACTCAAAATTCACATATAAGAAAATAGTCATATTCTATTAAAAGCAAAGTTGATTGAAAGTAAGATTTGCCCTCAGAAAGAGTGAACAAATTCAATGATAAGCCGCAAACTGTTAATGGAGTTAAGTTGATTTCTGGAGGTCTTTCCACTGTCTAAAGTAAGGTATTNGTCATTTATAATAAATTCCTGTGAGTGGAAGTCACTGTGATAAGATGAACCACTGATTAAATATGAATTGGCTATCTGGTAGAGATGACTATATTGTAAATATCATATTTATTATTCCATACTTCCCAGAAAAAAAAATGTAAGATTTGACTAAGGGCTTGCTTTCCTAGAATTTACAATAGAAAAGATCTAAAAGTGCTTGGATCTCTTTTTTTTTAATTTAAATGTTTAAAAGTATTTAATTGACAAATATTTGTCAGGTGGCCTAACTTATGACTTAATGAGACATTACTGAGTTATAAAATTGACCTTCTGAAAAGCTGCTTTGTTTGTTTCAGAACAAGGGCATTTATGCTAAAGGGGAAATAGTGATCACAGAAAAAAAGACTCTTCAGGGCTGGAGAGATAGCTCAGTGCTTAAGACTGACTGCTCTTCTCAAGGACCCAGGTTCAATTCCTAGCACCAATGGGGCAGCTCACAACCATCTGTAGCTCCAGTTCCAGGGGATCTGACACTCTTCCGGTTTTCAAAGACACCAGGCATGCTCATGGTACACACACATACATGCAGTCAAAACACCCATACAAATGAAAACAAATAAAGGATATTTTTAAATGAGACTTTAATTTGTTGGAAAGTGGATGGAACTGGAGATCACCGTACCTAAAAAAACAAGCCANGCCCAGAAAGACAGTTTTATCTTCTGTGTAGAATCTATTTAAAAAGTACAAGACATGAAGAAGGGGATCTTTTGGGGGAAAGGAAGGAGACCAGTGAGAGGAGGGGGAAGGAAAATGAGGGTTTGAATATGAAGTGCATGATATATGTGCCGAAAATAAAGCCCATCATTTTGTAAAATGAATACGTTCTAAAAATTTTTAAGATAATAATGGCACAAATGCCTAATAAAGGTTTTCTTCCCTTTAATTCTATCAATCCTTTTGCCCAAATGAGCTCCATGGAGTACTGTGCAGCTACAGATGTCTGCTGGCAAGAGACGCAATCCTGTGTGTAGATCTCCATCATAGCACCAGGCTTCCCGACTTCTAAAGAAGTGAATGATTGGATGCCGAGGGTCAGAGGTGGCCCTCAGGAACTTCTGCTGCAGACCACCCCTGACCACTGAAGCTGCTTCCTAATACTCAAGTCCTGCACAGGAGAGTCCTGTGCCCATCACCCCTCACACATACAGTTCTTAGTGCCCAAGTACTGTATATGCATCTTGGTAGTTATTTCTCTTTGTATTTTCTTTTTATCTCTGCCAAATACACTGGTCTAATATTTCCAATTCTAACAAAATTTCTGCTAATTATTAAAATAAATTCATATATATAAAGAAAAATGTTGAATAATAGTTAAGCAATAACAGCTCAGGGTATATATCTAATATAGAAGTTGAAACTCAGGATGCACAAACGTGACCTAGAGCCTTCATAGAAATCAAAGGTAGATGCTTAGGAATATAGAGGAAAGCATCTTACTGCCTAAGATTTACCGTGAAGCTTGAAGAGTTAGTGAACAGCATAGTGAAGGGTGTACTCTGCTGGCTTAGGCTGAGCTAATTCANATACCACCTCTCTTCAAGCAGACCTTGGGCCCAGGGGCCTCACTTTCAAAATAGTACTATTACCTTGTAACATGAGTGTATGGATTACATGAATTTGCCTATATTTCTATTCATAGCCTCTGAGCATGAATACATTTTTTGATGTTTTAATAAACTAGGAAAAGGCCAAGTGTTTACATGTCACATATTTTTTGANAATGTTTTAGTAAACTAAGGAAAGGTCAAGTGTTGAATCTGTCTCGCTGCATATAGAATTTATATCAATGGCAAATAAGCTAACGAGAATACGCACAGAAACACAGAAAATAAGCACACACTGTTTGCAGTGATGCTTCTATGACCCCAGCTCTCAGAAGGCTAAGAAAGGAGAAAAATGAGTTTAGGAGTAGCTTGAGCTATATAACAGCTTCAAAGGTAGTAGTCTCGGCTGCACAGCAAGATCCTACCTCACAAAAGAAGGAGATGGAGGGAAGGAGAAAGAGAGGACGCAAGTGAATGTACACACATGTANCCTTATAACTGAAGAATTTCTGTTTTGTTAACTAGGAACCTGAGAGCTGAAATTCTCGCCTTTATTAAGGGAGTGAAGAATCTTTTCTCCACATGTGGTTAGCAGCTTTTAAAAATTGTTTTAATTACACTATTCTAACTGTCTTTCCTTCTGTCTGTGTCTCAATATATTTTGTCCTGTTATGTTCTACTGTGCTATGCTCTTGTCCCAGTCCTTGTTAATGCTATACTATTCTGTGTTCACTGCANTTTTTGAAAAATTTGGAATAAGGCTAAAAGTAACTACTTTTGCAAATAATGGCATGAATCCACTGCTCACTAAGGATCTGGGCCCAATTTAAGAAGGAAAACATGGAGAAACACAAATCTGATTTTTGTCAGGCATTTTCCTGTCAAATGTTTGATTATGTTTCATTTTTGCCCAAACACAGGTACATTATTTATCAATAAGGCCTTCACATCAAATATCATTAGAATCTGATTGACTATTAAAAGAGGGAGTAGCTGAGGATGCCTGAGTTCCATCTCCTGAACCCCAATCCTTCACCCTTGTGAGCCCTGTAATTTGCTGGCCAGCCAGCCTTGCCTAGTCAGCCAGCCTCAGGTCCTAGTGAGAGATGCTGTCTCAAAAGAACAAGGTGAATAGCTCCTGAGGAAGGACAACTGAGGCTGCCACATACATACAACAAACCCAAACCCGTACCTACATGTACACACCAAGAAAGAAACTTAAAAAAAAAAAAAAACACATCAAGCTGGCTGTGGTGGCACACACCTTTAATCCCAGCAGTGAGGAGGCAGAAGCAGGCAGATCTCTGAGTCTGAGGCCAGCCTGGTCTATGAGTTCCAGGACAGTCAGAGCTACATAGTGAGACCCTGCCTGCCTAGATAGATAGATAGATAGATAGATAGATAGATAGATAGATAGATAGATAGATAAAATATATATTATGATAAAATCACCTCAATAACTGCATGAATGTATGTTTTCAAACAAAGATATAGTTCCAGTAAGGTTCTCCACAAAAATACTGAGGAGACTCCCCTGCAAAAACCTTTCAAGCTACTTTGGGAGCCATAGGAGGAGAATGAACCTTGTAGCTTCCTCTTAAAAAAAANTTTTTATTTTGTGAAGGCACACACACATGTGAGGTCAGAGTGCAACTTGCCTGGGTTGGTTCTCTCCTTCCACTATGTGGTCCTGGGGATTGAACTCAGGTCATTAGCCTTAGTGGCAGGCATCTCTACCCACTGAACCATCCTGCCAGTCTTAGTTTGGCAGTACAGACATCTGGAAAATAATAAGCCCATGTTTCTAGAAGCCAAAATATTTCAATATCAGAGTTGTTTGAGTTCTGTTTATACAGNGTATAAAGATAAAATTCTAAAAATAAAAATAGTAATTTGGAGATCTTTTAAAGAAAATATCTATTTTGACAGGAAAATTACAGCAATTGTGCCTGGAGTGTGGTATAGTTGGGGGGAAGATTGCTTAAAATGAAGAGGAAATAAAAGCATGTTTGTACACGTTTTTGTATTCTGATTTGAATGCCCTATCAAGAGAAACTAAGAATTATGTTTATGGATCATTCTTATGACAATCTTGTGGTTATTTGTATTTTGTGTTAAATATTTCCCGACATTCTTACTTCAATTATTTTTAGCTGTTCACCCACAAACNCTGTAAGTCTGACATAATTACTTCCTTTTAATTCACAAAAGGTGTGTATTTACCTATTTGTTATATTGTTGTTCATGCTAGCATGCTGCTCCTGTGGCAAGACTATTTTGAACACACAGAAGGTAAATAAATATTGTATGTTGCTGTGATGGCTATTCTTGACTACGTCTGGAATTAACTAAAACACCAGCAGCTGGGCACACCTGTAAGGGATTTTTTTCTTGATTGGATCATTTGAGGTGGGAAGACCCACCTCANATCTGGGTCACACCTCTGGTGGCAGCCTATACATAGGACATGAAAGAAGGAAGCTTTTGTTTTTGCCTGCTTATTCTCATCCTCATTGGCAAGTTCATCTATCCTACTGCTAAGGCATTCCTTTACTAGCATTAGAACCTATTTTTTTTTCAGGATTTCATTGTTTACTGAAGATCAGTTGAGACATCCAGCCTCATGGACTGAAAGCTATTGTCCTCTTGGACATTTCATCAGGAGACAGTTGTTATTGGATTAGCTGGGCTACAGCCTGTAAACCACTCTAATAGATCTATTCATATACACTATCAGTCCATCAGTTATGTTCATCTAGAGAACCCTGACTGATAAAGAAAACCCAATAACTTAATGTCAATGTATAATACGAATTAGTAGCTTCTTGTAATGGAGTTAAAATGGAAGTGAAATTGGCCTTATATAACTCATTGGCTTAGTAATCACATAAAAATAAAGTCAAGGTGTAGAGCACATATTTGCAAAGTGGCAACTAGTTAATAACGATCAATCTCTCATTAATAGTGTCTAGAAGAACTCTGTGTACTTGCAGTATGCAAAGTAGTGCCAAGCCTGGGGCAGATAATGGCCGTCGTCCTCACAGGGCAAAAGGTTTCTTAGTAGTTATGACAAAAGGGACAAGAGTGAACCTCAGAAAAGGAGTGTGGAGAATGTTAAATATGTATCTGTGGATGTGGCTACCAGCTGAGTGTGCTAGTATGCCTGTCATCCAGCACTCAGGAAGCTGAAGCAGGAGGATTGCCACAAACTCTAGGCTAGTCTCATAATGAGTTTCAGGATAGCCTGAGGTATAGAACAATATCCTGCCACCAACCAAACCCAAACCATGCTAGTACCAACAGGGAATGTGTACTAAACAATAAGGAAGTATGCTGGCCTTTAATTCACATAAATGTGTCTTAGAAACAGGAAGATTTATACCTAATATTGACCTATTACAATCCTATGTAAGATCATAATAACCAGTTAGGAGTATTTTAATAAAATCAAAACATCTTGCAAGACATCAGGACCATTTAAATAACTGCACATAGCACTGATTTGACCGTGTTCTCTTCAGCTCTATTTTAGTTTAAAACAAATGGTTACATTTGTCTGAAGCACTCTTCCACTATAGTAGAAGACCTGATGTTTGGGATGAACACTCACCTCTCCAGCATTGCACCTCAGGTGTTGGGCTGACTCACAGTTGTCAGAACAACTGTACACAGACACCTAGCAGCACCTCAGGTTCTGCTTCTTTCTCTTTAAAACCACCATCTAAACTGTTGTGTCAAATATACTTTCCAAAAGTGGAATTATATAGCAGCACAAAGTTTGGAGATGAAAAGCATCTGGAAGACAAGCTTCAACACGACTCAGAAGTTAGGTTCTCCCAAAAGGAGTGTCACAGCAGTCTGTGTGGAGATTCAACTGGGAATTCTGTACANTAATGTAGGTGCAGGATACAGTGTTTACTAAAGGAGAAATTATCAGAGTGCTATCAACTTGATTGCTTAAGCAAGAGGTAGTTTGGGGGAGGATTATTTTTCCACAAACATTATTTATAGCTGCTGGTATATGGCAGTAGCAAAAAGCAGCCAACCAGCGCTAGCTTTTAGACCCAGCACTTGGGAGACAGAAGCAGGAAGATCTCTGTGAGCTTGACATCAGCCTGGTCTACATAGAAAGTGAGTTAAAGGCTAGGCAGGGCCATATAGTGAGAGTCTGTTTTGAAAGAAAGCAGGTAGGGAGGGAAGGGAAGGAGGGAGGGAAGGAAGGGGGAGGAGAAAGAAGGGGAGGGAAGGAAGGGAGGGAGGGAGGAAGGGAGGAAGGAAGGAAAAGAAAGGGAGGAAAGGAAGGAAGGAAGGAAGGAAGGAAGGAAGGAAGGAAGGAAGGAAGGAAGGAAGGAAAAACAGCCAACTTTTGGTCAGTTTTATTATTTTAACTTCCTGGCAGATGATGTGTCCCCTTCATCAAGAGGGGATTACTCTGTGTCCACACATTACTGACTTTCATCTCTGCCCCCAAACATGCCTTGTATTGTGTAGTTTGGTGCCAGGTGCATCTGCTAAGCAGAAGGCAGAGTATGCTGGACTCATCCCCATCCTTATGTGTTTCGCAGCATTCACTGGGTAAGAAGCAGATCTAAGGGTGCTCCAATCGGTAACAATTGTCCAATCACTGTGCGTCATCCACTGTGCATCATCCAGATGCTTCCCAGTGCCTTTATGCTGCATGATTAGCCATGTGTTGAACCTCGCTGTGAATACCACAAAGGCTTGTTTACTCATCTAATGCAGAGAAAATTCAGCTGGCCTTACCGTGCTTAGTTGGCTCTCAGCACTGGTACAGTCTTAGCACTCACTCTGCTCTTTCCCCGTGGCTCTCAGCACTTTTGTACTCCAGAATTTCTGGGATGACATCAAAGTTTCTGTGTCCCCAGTAAAGTATCAGAAACCTTTTGTGTTCCAGCATTCGGAGGATTTGCTTTGCAAATAGGATCGGAGAGTGGGNAAAGCTTACCACAAAGCCCAGCGATAAAACTTTTGAGAATGGGAGGATTCCATATTGGGTTCTAGGGTCTCTGCGCTACTTCTCCATCACACCACATCTGTGCCCCCCTATCCGTCCTGCCCATTATGCCCATTATGGCCCACCCTAATAAGGTAACCATGGAACTTATTTGTTTATGATTGCAGATCGGGAATGGGACCTCATGAATTTAAGGGAGCTTCCACTTTGATGAGCAGAGACTGGCAAATCTTTTTAATGAACGACAGGTTCTCTAGAGCTGAAACATAAAACCCAGATTCAAACAATGAGGGCAACTGTACAACNACATCATCTACGTCACTTCCCATATCGGAAGCAAATAGAGATGGGAGAAATGACTAGGTACTTGCCCCACCCCCATTTATTTTGTATGTATACATTTGCATGTGTCTGTGTGTGTTTACATGCCACAGCACATATGTAGAGATCAGACGATAACCTGTAGGAGTCAGATCTTGCCTTTCACCAATANGCCCTGGGGATCAAACTAATGTCAGGCTTTTACCTACAGAGTCACCTCCCCGCTCCCCTCTCCCTCTCTCTCTTCTTAAAATCATGTCAATGTAGATATCAAATTTTATCATTTATAAGCCACATAATTTTGACAGAAGAGTAACATTATTACTAATATTGGAGAAGTGGTGATGGCGGTGATTACAGGCAGATCACAGAAGAAAGAAAAAGGTAGAGTTACAAAAATCCTTCCCATACAGTGTCAGTCACAAAAAATGATTAACATATTGTATTTACAGATAACTATTTAGCATCTACTAGCACCAGGCATTGTTTTAGGCATGGGGGAGAGGGGTAGAATAAACCTCCTNTTATCATGGAGTTGGGCTACACTAGGNGAAGATGGAAAATAAAGACATGAGTAGATGAAAGACAATGAGATCTTGAGTTTATAAATTTTTTGAAATGAACAAAGAAAGATTACTAAAGGGCTTGGGACAGAAGTGGGTGCAATGTTTACAACATAATGAATCCTGGTCACAGAAATATCGGAGGGTAACAGAAGGCAAAAGTGAGCCACTTAGCCATCGAGAAAGGAGCTGAACGTACTGTGAAATAGCACTTACCCATGCTGCTCAGGATGGAGCTGGTCAGTGCCTCAGTGACACCAGAGTGTGCCTGTGCAGTGCCCCAGCACAGGTGACAGTACAATCATTGCTACTTCTCAAACCCAATGTCTTGATAAAAGTGAACATACTTTAGAACCAGTGTTGTCATGTTGTAGAATATTTAACTAGGCAAAGATGTGTTACATTCGTTTGTGCTGCAGAATATTACTTTAACTGTGTATGTATGTGTATACATGTTTGTATGTGTGTGTGTGTTGGTATGTGTGTGTGCATGTACAACAGTGCTCATAAGGAGGTCACAGACACTACCAGCAGGAGCTGGTTCTTCCCATTTACCATGTGGTCCCGAGACTCAAACCCAGGTCCTCAGACTTGGCATCAGGCATCTTCATCCACTGAGCCATCTCACCAGCCCAGTAGGTTACATCTAAGAACCACTTTGTCCACCCAGAAAGGTAAACAGAACACCCACTTTCACAAATTCAGTAAATTGGCCACTCAGCTCAGCCATGACCAGCAGCAGCAGTGACTGAAGGATTCCATTTATGTGGGTGGGGAGGCCGAGTCAGACAGAAGCTTCTCNTGTCTCAGATAACAATGTCGGGAGTGTGTGTGCCCATTATTTACCCATATTTATCCAAATGTTTATCAATACTCTAGACAGCAGATCAGACACATGTCCAGATTGCACAAAAATCCTTTATTGCTCTTTAAAGATTTTATTTTTATTTTTTTTCAGAGCTGAGGACTGAACCCAGGGCCTTGCCCTTGCTAGGCAAGCACTCTACCACTGAGCTAAATCCCCAACTTCTAAAGACTTATTTTTATTATTTTATCCATACAAGTGTTTGCCTGCATATGTGTATGTACACCATGCGTGTGCCTGGTACCCTTGGAGGCCAGAAGAGGATGTCAAAGTTACATGGTTGTGAGCGGCCATGTCACTGAACCCAGGTGCTCAGCAAGAGCAACAAGTACTCTTAACCTCTGAGCCATCTCCCCAGCCCCCATTTACTGCTCTTAAATTAAGAGGAAGTAAATTACTTACTCAATGCCACTCAAAGTTTTAAATCCTGGTCTCCAGAAGGACATTTTGGTAATAATTACTATTACACAAGAGTTTATTTATGCTACACAAATGCAGCACTTTAGGCTGATTCTGAAGGTGGGTGACTAAGATACCTGGGTACCATAGACAACTCAGCTGCTCCTGTGACTAATCCCAGTGCATTGTCTCCTTAATCCTTAAATAACACGTGCAAGTTTGCTCTTTCAGTACTTCCATTGTACAAAGGAGAAAAACTGGTGCTTGGGAAGGTTAGATGCTGAAGCTAGCCTCTGAAGCCAGGATAACCTGTTTTGGGAGCCTTCTTACTCCTCCATCTTCAGGAGACAAACCACATTTGCAAAGCAAAGTCTCACATCTCCTCTTTCCCTAGGAGAAAGACACACAACACTCAAGCTACGGAACTGCCATTGATCTGTGTCCATCTTCTCCCTAGTGAGGGAATGTGGCCATATCTTCCCATCTTTCCTCCTTAACCGCCCCCCCTTGCCCAGTGGTAGCATCTCATCCATGTGTGCTCCCCAGCAACCCTGACAATGACAACTCTTAGGCACCTTGAGTCCCTCCATTTCTACAAGAAAATTATTCACTCAAACCTCATAGTCAAGAGGTGAAACCAATGTAAATGTGATTCTTTGAAATGTCTCCTTTGGGGACAGGGGCTGCGCGTTGTAGAGGTTAATTGTCAGAAAGTTTAATTGTTACTCTGCAACTCCAGCTTCCTCGTGTGCTGGGGCACACCATAGGTGCTAATAGTGAGAAAACCTGCCTGCAGCCCTGCTACNCTCTTCATTAGGCTAATGGAACCTTTTCCTCTCATTTTCTCCCCAGGGNGGCTGTAGGAGTACAACCTGATAATTGTTGCTCTTACAGTAATTGGAGGTAGTGGGAGTACATATAATCTTATTGTCTTTTCTGTGTGGTTGTAGTTTATTTATGACCTATTGATAATTCCCAGTCAGCCGCAGAAAACTCAGTGAGTTCTGCATTAGCGTTCCCTCCCCAGGAGAGCGACTACTCAACAAAGACTATTATTAGCCAGAAAGAACACCTACCAGGGATGGCCCACCATACCAAATATAACTTCCTTCCTGCAGAGATTGACCCCTCTGGGTATCATGGGTGAGTTTTTTTGTTGTTGTTTTGTTTTGTTTTTCTTCACTAGAACATCTAAAGCCTTAATCTGTACCCTTATTTAGAGGTGAAGACTAAACTTCATGAACCATTTTGAGAGGCTCTCCAAGGCCGTCACACACCTTCCTCAAAGTGATGGGAGTTGTATTTAGCCATTAAAGGTGTTGGAGTATTGTAACCCCAGGAGAAAAACATCCATCAGCCTCCACTCCCTGGCCCGCTCTGCTACACTGTGTTGAGTATAGTTTGGA
>LZPO01117260.1:28922-39743 GCA_001675575.1 Neotoma lepida
AAATTAAGAGTCTAATAGAAAATTAGATCCGAGAAGTGCATCAGAAGAAAATTTGGCAAACCCTTCTGAAATAGAGCACTGGGAGCCCCAGTTAGCACGTGCCTCTATAATCCCTGCGCTTGGGAAGGCAGAGGCCAAATGATTGAGAATTCAATGCCAGTGTAGGCCACACAGCCAGATAATGTCAGAAAGATAGAAGGAGGGGCTGCGGATAGTAATCACAAACTAGTATAGAGGAAACACAGATGGTCCAACCTCAGATCACAGCATGACAGAGGAAATGAGGGGGTAGTGATCGACAGCAAAAACGTTCGTGAGAGCCAGGTGTGACAGCCCACACCTCTAATCCAGCACTTAGGAGATGGAGGCNGGATAATCATGACTTCTCAGCCAACTTTACCTACAAGTTGGTTCCAGGAGTACCTGGAACACATAAAATCCTCTTTTAAAAGTCCATGGAGATTTCCCATAACTAAATAAAGAGTTCTCACATCCCAAAGGCTCTGGCTGTGTCCAGCACAACAAATAAAAATATACTAGGCTCATAAACATGACATTTTAGAACTCAGAAAACAATGAAAAGATCTACAAAATTTTCAGAGGTAATAGGTTAACTATAAACAAACAAGTCTCGAAACTAACTTTCTTAGGGGAAGACAGGGAGCCAGTAAAAAATGAGGGAAGATAATTGGGATTTCAGAGTTCTAACCTCAGTAGAAACACCATTTGNGTTATATACGTAGAGATTCGAGATCCCCAAAATTTGCTCATGTGTCAATTTTTGTGAAACTAGTACAGAAAGTCTTCCATCCACAGAAAGAGGAAAGGGGAGCTAATTAGGAAAACCTAGAACCCACTAGATGACATTGCAGAGGCTGAAGAGGCAACAGAAATCTCAGAACAACAGTACTTAAAGATGGTGCCACACTGGGTCATGTCAAAACCCGGGTTCTGACATCTTGGAAGAGGCTGCAGAAAGAATAAGAGTTAGAAGATGGGGAGGAGAATGAAATCCTGTTTCCCGACATGACATGGCTGTTGCACTCAAGAACTCACAGCAGCTGTGGTTACCTGAACGCGATCAAGCCAATCAACATTCCATCATAGACAAGGGAAGGGCTCATGAGGCCTCATCCCTAGCTGAGGAGCCATTGGCAATTGACATCATTCTCTTTGGAGGTATGGCTGCTGGTAGGTTGTGGATGGCTCCACACCTGTGCAGGTGTGCACTCATTGGACTNAGTGGGTCATACAGAAAAAGAAGAGGTCATGAATGTGAGGGGTGTGTGTGTTGGGAGTGCCTCGGGGGCTGGGTATGTTGGTGGTGAGAGNTGNACATGATCAAGTTATATTGTATACATGTATGAAATTGTCCAATAGGGCCTGGTGAGATGGCTGAGTAACCTCCCTGCCAAGCCTGATGACCAGAGTTCCATCTGCAGATCCACATGGTAAATGAAGAAGACTAATTCCTGCAAGTTGTCCACTGACCTCTGTATAGATGAGCCACATTCACACACACACACACACACACACACACACACACACACACATACACACACTGTTGTGCTGATACATTGTGTACCCTAATAAACTTGCATGAGAATCTGAGGACAGAGCCAGCCACTAGATTAGACATAGAGGCCAGACAATGGTGACACACACCCTTAATCCTATCACTCGGGAGGCAGAGATACCTCTGGATCTCTGTGAGTTCAAGGCCACACTGGAAATAGAGCCAGGCAGTGGTTGCACACACCTTTAATCCCAGTACTGGGAAGCACACATGCCTTTAATCCCAGGAAGTGATGTCTGGCAGAGAAAAGGTATATAAGGCGTGAGGAAACAGGAACTCACTGTCTTTAGCCTGAGGATTTCGTAGAGGTAAGAACTAGTGACTGACTGCTCTGCTTCTCTGATCTTTCAGTTTTCACTCCTATATCTGGCTCCAGGTTTTTTTTATTAAAAGACCATCTAAGATTCAAACAACACACTGTCAAGGAATACATAAAAAATATACATTTATAACCNCAGTTCCAGCCTATCATGGTTTGAGTGAGAATGTCCCCCATAGTTTTAGGCATTTGAATACTTGGTACCAGTTGGTGGTGCTTTTNGGGGAGGATTAGGAAGGGTGACCTTACTAGAAAAACAATGACACTGGAGATGGACTTTTAGGTTTCAAAGACGGGTACCATACCCAACATGCTCTCTCTACTTCCTGCTTGTGGTTCAAGATGTAAACGCTCAGCTTCCAGCTCCAGCCGCCATGCCTCTTCTCTCCCATCAGGGACTCATATCANTCTGGTGCCAGAAGCCCAAATAAATTCTTTCTCTAAGAAGTTGCCTTGGTCATGGTGTTTTATCAGAGCAGTAGAAAAGTAACAAATGCCCAGCATATGCTCACCAGCTTATGCACAACCTTCATATGAATATCAGCTTCAAACAAGAACATGGACATCTTTAAACCCAATCAACCCCCATCACCAATATCCACAAACATGAGAAGCCTCGTGTGTGGCAGAGGAGTGCTCTTTGCTATGATGCATGCACACACACACCCTCCAGTTTCCTGAAATCTCTNCAAACTGTGAAACAGAACTNGTCTTAAATAACCTTTCTGCAAAGTAAACTCCCATTTTTAGAATAATTGTAGAAAGAAAGAGTGCTGTAAAAACAAATGTAGAGTTCCATATATATCTATATGTACCTAATACCCTTAGAAATAGTAACTAACGACTTACAAGCCACCTAAAAATGCTAAACACGTATTCCAAGAGATAAAGCCAGTGATATTAAACNCCTTAGTACCTGATGTCCCATTAATACCTAAGAAAATTAACAGTTTTAGTCTATTATTAAGAACGTGTAACTTGTTTCATAAATACAATACCAAGTCTTTTAGCATAGGCATTGTCATTTTTTAATCATAAGTACCTTTATTATTAGCCAACAGTAGAACCCAGAAAGAAGTTAAACTTGTATGAAATCTATGCTATTATAACTTTGAATTCAAAGTTAATTGTATCTTTTTCCCAAAATGCTNCATTTGATTTGCACTTCAAAATACAGGACTCAGCTCAACTCNTGTGGCCAAAAAATTTACAATGGAATGTAACATTTTAGTGAGGGAGAAAAATAATGTATTCTTTTCTTTAAATTAAGTTTGCAATTCAAAGGATTCACTCAGTTGGGCCTCCAAATTCTACTTTTAACCTGAGAAAGTCTTGAGCACAAACCTTTGCTTCAAAGGCTTTTCCATTCCAATCTAACTTTACTTAGAAATGAACTACAGAGAAACTGGGTATACTGGGACCATACTTAATCCCCTAGGAGTCAGCATTGCATTTATTAAAATTAAACCCTTCTCTTTGTTTCTCTCCTCTCCACCAGGCAAATCAGCTGGATTCAGTAGAACAGGCAATGTTTTTCTTTGCTAGTTCATTTGGAAAAGTTGCTCAGCTAATTGAGAAACAGTTAATGAATTTCACTTGTATTAAAATAAAGGTGATTGCTTAGTGGCAACAATGTACACAGTTGAGAAAGTCATTACATTTATGTATTGTGTTTTCATGTAAATACTTTAAATACTAATACTTTTGCCAAAATGTATTAGCAAGGACTATAATATTATGGGTCATGGTTCATGTGGTATCTGAGAAGAANAATTGTATAAGTAATCAGGGAAAACAAAGTAAATGTTCCTCTTGGCCTTGCACAATAAAAATGGAATTAAAATTATTCAGGCTCAAAAATGCAAATAGAATGCCTCTCTCCCAGCTAAAAAAAATAAAATAAAATTTCAAGGCAAAGTTTGTATATTCAATTTCTCCAAAAGTCCCAGCTTAATTCCAGAACCAACCTCATCAAAATTCACTTCATATGTTTTTTCAAAGTCATCAAATATTTCCTTATTTTAAAAACAATGAAATTATAATTCATGCTCCTGAACAAGATCGCTTCCTATTCAGAACACATTTTGGGGAAAGTTATGCTAATCGGTGCAGGAAAGCAACCATATAGCACTTCAGTGTATTAAACGTGAGATTAAATTTATAGTGAACTTAAGAGCAAATAACCACTATCCATTTAAACAGATTAAATCTTGGGAAAGGGCAGAGTTTAGAATGATCGCAAGAAAGAACCAAAGTGACAGTAGATCTTGCATTAGACAACAGCGCCCCCTACCGGAATTTTGAGGCTGCCTAGACAGGTATCCTTGGAGCCCACAGAAAAGGAGGGCCCGGTGCCTAGAGGGAAGGGATTTCACTGCTAGGCACCAGTGAGAGTTCAAGGCTACCAGCGCTGGAAATATTTCTTTCCTCTGTGTCATTATTATGATTATCACCTGACATTTTTAATATTCTTCAACTGTAAGTGTGCAAGAAATTGATTCAGCTTTGAATTTTGATTTTACTTAGAATTTTTCGTAATCCAGACTGATGGCAAACTTGCTAGGTACATGAGGATGGATGGCCTTGACCTTCTGATCCTCCTGCATCCACATCCCAGGTGCTAGGGTTACAAAAGTGCACTACCAGGCCTGGTTGTGTGGTGCTGGGAATTGAAGCCACTTCTTCGTTCATAGTAGGCAAGCCTTCTACCAACTGAGCTATACCCCTTTAGTGTAGTCAGTGTAAATACATGATCAACACCTGACATNAAAAAGAGATGCCTGGTAATGCAATTATCTCATTTAGACTTCTGTTAACAATGTGTTTCACAGGGTGCTCTGATCTAATATTGCAATAATCATACATGATGATATTTATGTCTTTAAGTACACATATTCACCTTACACCTTACACACATGAGGATCGCATGCAAGCTGTGGCTCAGAATGAAATCTGGTAGCCTAGAAGCTTAAATGAGATGAAAACTCCCCANCCCCAGGTTAACTTCCTCCCCACCAAGTGCAGATTTATGACTTTGGTGTCATTGTTCTCCAGGTGGGCAAACACCCTTACCCATCACAAGAAAAGACATTAAAACTTGCAAGGTGATAAAAGGCAAATATTTGATAAGTAAGTTAGCCACCTATAAAACACTCTTAAAAATCCATGTAAANTATCAAATTATATTTTAGATGCAATAACTCAAATAAATCAAATACCTAATAAATTGGCTGATATCCATTACTAAAGGAAGCCTCGACCAAGCTGACTTGCCAAGTGTGTGTAAATATCTCCAAGCTGTAAGCCCAGAAATGAGAGAAAAACATTGAAAGAAAACTTTGGAGGTCAATTTTACAGATGGACAAAACACAAAGGGACATGGAAAGATGACANGGATACCTGGCATAGAGTAGACNTGTATCAACACCTANTGAAGGACAAAAGAAAGGATGNAGAAATTCAGAGAGCCTACCTCACTGACTGGACTCCCGACGCTGCGGGCCTGCTCCCATCTTGCATAATGATTGTTCTGTGGAGTACTGTTAGATCCTATCTCGTGCATACATGAAGTTCTCATAAAACCTGATTTACCAGCAGAGATTCCTCTGAAAAACTGTCAAATGTCTTCCTTTTGAGAGATGAAGAAACTCAGGCACAGAGGTCAAATGTCTCTCAGGCTCACACAGCTGAGATTTGATCTTGGGTCCGACTGGGATGTGCTTTTGGGCTCTTACATCCTGACTGGTCAGCCCATAACTACATAAAGCTTTTGGTCTGGTTTCCACAGGAAATGCCTGGTGTGCCTGAAGACACCAATTGAACATTTAGCACTTATGAAATGGCTTTACTGTGTGTTTCAGGCAGTGGAACTATGGATTCNGACTTTCCCTGTCCTCTCTTCTTCNGTGTTTCAGAGATTCTCAGGAAGACCAGCTTCTTCCCTCCCCTTCTGTGAGAGAGAACGCAGCCTCTAAGGGATTCACTTGCTTGGGTCATGTTCCTTCCTTGTGCACTTTAACAAAAACCATCCACATGAAAACACAACACCTCAGTGTTTGACATTGGAGGTGGGGCAGGAGATTCTCATAACGGAAAAGGGAAAGCTGCGCACTAAGTTCTCCTTTCAACTTTTTCAAGGTGAGCCTGGTTTTCATGCTTTCCTGTTCCAAATGAATGAATTTGCTGTGATTCACCCATTCTGTTGGGTTTAGATATGTAAGCTGGCACCCCCAGATTCTGATTAAACAAGTAGATACATGTTCCACAAACCGTATAATATGTGTGTGTATGTGTGTGTGTGTGTGTGTGTGTGTGTGTGTGTGTGTGTGTTATATACAGTGTATGTTTCCTGTGAGCCCCTGGTGGAAGGCTGGTCAACAACTGTCCCCTTGGTTCATATAGATTCCTGTTGTCATCTGGTGTAACACAGATCTTATAAGGTCTTGTAATAAAAAACCCAGAGCCAGATATCAGGGTGAAAGCTGAAGGATCAGAGAAGCAGAACAGCTAGCCACTACTTCTTACCTCTATCCTCAGGCTAAAGACAGTGAGTTCCTGTTTCCTCATATCTTATATACCTTTATCTGCCTAGACATCACTTCCTTGGATTAAAGGCATGTGTGCTTCCCAGTACTGGGACTAAAGGTGTGTGCCACCGTTGCCTGGCTCTGTTTCCAGTGTGGCCTTGAACTCACAGAGATCCAGAGGTATCTCTGCCTCCCGAGTGATAGGATTAAGGGTGTGTGTCACCATTGTCTGGCCTCTATGTCTAATCTAGTGGCTAGCTCTCTCCTCTGATCCCCAGGCAAGTTTATTAGGGTACACAGTACATCACTACAATCTAGCTTGCTCATATTTGGGTCCTTCACCTATAGCAAATTCATAAAGTTCAACCAGCCCCATTCTGCTCCATTACCATAGCAACACAATGGTGACAAAAGCACACAGTTCCTCCCCTGAGCCACATGCATGCCCTTTACAGTGTCTTCCATTCACCAGCCTGCATCTGTTTGCATCTGTTTTTTATTCCCTTCTTGTATGTTTGATTTCTAACCTCCCGCCAGATGTAGCCACAAAAAGCATACATGTAACTAAGCAAAACATTCTAAATTCTAAAGTCCTGCTTGTTTTTCTGCCACATACTTCTTAGTCAACCCTAGTGAGGGACAGCTATGTTTTTGCTGGAAAACTTAAAAATTTAATACTTCTAGATATAAATAACTTTAGTTCGAATGAAGTAGAAGAAGAGACTGAATAAGAGGGAGGAGTAAATAGATTTGGGGCAAGTACTCCAATTCCTTCTCCTTGGCCTCTCATAGACACAGGGAATCCNCACTGATTTCAGCAACTGTAGGCAAGTGAGACCCACATGGAGGATGTNGCAGATAAACATTTACACCTGATGGAATCAGGGACCTAGACAACTGTTTTCTTTACAAAGGAAGTGCGGGTGGCCTTCCTATCTAAATGACTATGGGCCCCTGCCTTTGCTGTGTCTTCCTCCTTCCTAAGAATTATGATCTCACTCAGCCTCTGTTCTATTTCTGGAAGCNGTGTCCTTCAGAAGAGGCTAGCCCAACACCATAACGTAACATAAACACAAGCTGTTTCCATGACACCCTTCCTTCATTACAGTTGGCTTAAGCATGGATGTGCAATAATAATGTGTAAGAGGAATCTGCTGGTGGCTTCCAGGCGACTGAGAGGCACATGAATATGACATGACTACTTGTAGCTTGTCNACTAGATACACTCCATTTATGTATCAGCAGGATGAAGTCACAGGGGCACAGGGACACCCAGAACACAGAGTGCATTTCTCAACCCACTTAGCCTGATAGGTTCGAGCCCCTGCAATAAAAGCAGACACAGCGTATAAAGCTCCTTGTGGACAACTGACTCACTTTCCCTGCCTCTTTCTTCTTTTCTCATTTTGCTACATACAGTGTGGATGTGATAGCTGGGGGTAGAGCAATCACCTTAGACTGTGGATGACTTTGGGAACNGACACCATGTATCACAGAGTAGAAAAGAAACCGTACTCCAGCCACTGTGGTTTTAGTTTTTCTGACATTTGTAATCAATTCTAACACTAAATAAATACTACAAAGAAAGACATGGCAATCTGCAGACNCTGGATGTTGAGGTGTCTGGAAGTTATAGCTGGACCTATGGCAGCNATTGTGCAAACAGGACGAGAAAGAGCCTGAGCCCAAAGCCAAGCCGAAGGGTAGCAGGTGATGATATAAAGTCGCCTGGCCCTGTGGTGACTTTCCCGGGGATTTTTATTATGTGAGAAAATATCCTTCATTATTCTTTGAGGCACTGCCTTGGCGATTTCTGTCTCTTGNAGCTGAAAGCAGCTCTGACAGGGTTTAATGGTTTCCAGTGGCTGTAAACGACGTGCTCCTTCTGAAAGGGCTCAGTAGTCAGAGATTTGGAAGACGCTGAGGAAGGTGTGCTGCAAAACATTTCACAAACAGAAAACAGGGGGGAACAATAGTCCCGCCAGTCCTCNGTAATCACGATGATAATTTGGGCTTTACGGTCTTTTTTAAAAGTACTATACCTAACTACATATATTTTTGCATACAGGTAATCACACTGTACGTCTAACTTTGGCTCCTACTTTGTGCAAATACAATCTCTGCACACAATGCAAGACCCAGCTACCTGNAAATTCAAGACAGGAATATTAAATAAGGCAGTTTGAAGAAGAAATTCAAAATATGAAGCAAAATCACAGTGGTGGTGACTTCCTAGACTGGCAGATGATAATTCTGGAATCTCTGAACTCATTCCTTTCTTGTGGGATGGGCATCACAAGGGTAGCAGTCATTTTTCTGCTCTTTTGTGGTTGAATTTTGATTTTTTTGGCTTTTTGCTTCTTGGTCTTCCAGATTTTATTGAAGGGTGAGCCAAGTTAGAGGACCGACCACTCAGCAGACACAGAAAACAGAGCCTTTTAGGCCAGGGGCCAAGAACGAAAAACCGCTAAAGTACAAGAGTGTGGGAGAACCTTCTAGAACTTACTGTGTAGCCCAGACTGATCTCACACTCATAGCAACCCTCCTGTCTCAATTCTGGGATTGCTGGTAAGAGTCACCACAGCTGGCTTTTTCTCTCTCCTTTCCTCCCTCCCTCTCTTCTCTCTTTTCTTCCCATCCATGCTGGGAGCCAATCATGAATTAACACTGTCACATCTGGCAGAGGGTCTCCAGCAGGAAGAGTGTGAAGAGGCTCTTCATGGTGATTTCCCTCTGCTCAGCTCTTCTTTCAGCCTTGGGAATGGAATCCAGAGCCTCTGGGATGCCAAGCACACTCAGCTGCATCCCCAGACCTCTTTCTCGCTTTTTCTTTTCCTCCTAGTGGGGGCTTCTCTAGCATCCAAGGCTGGACCTCTTTAGAAAGCCAGCAGAATCATGTTTTTGGAAGCAGAAGAATATTCAGGGAATCTCANACATAGAATTTGGAGGGAATAAATCTAATTTTGTGAGTGAATGGATATAAAAAGTAGGGGATTACCTCCAAGTAACACATGAAGAAATATATGAAGAAAAAGAGGGAAAAGGAAGAGGGGAAGAGGTGAGAACAAGTGGATGGGAGACTTTGAGAGTGGAAGGGACATTGTAACTGTGGCCGGAGGGCCAGACAACGCTGTGCTCTNTGCCTGTCCAGGGTTCATCTGCTGAAGTGAGAAAACCAACATGGGTCAGAGGATTTAGAGACCCAAATAAATAATATTTAATATTTCAAGATAAAATGAAAATAATGACATATGAAGGACCTTGAAAAATCCAAGCAGTTCTCAAAAAAAATAAATAAACGAATGCCCCCCCCCACAGTTAACCAGATGTTGGAATTATAACCGAGTGGCTTGCATCACATTTTACAGCCAATGTTCATGAAGATTCTTGGCATGAATGAAGAGACCAACGTTCTCAACAGAGAAATAGAGCTATTAAAACCAACAGCCAGGTGCAGTGGTCACCTCTATAATCCCAGCACTCTGGAAGCAGAGGTAGCAGGATGAGGGTACATGGCAAGTTTGAGGCCAGCCTGGGCTACATGAGACCCTGTTTCAAAACAAAACAAAATAAATGGATCTGTAATTCCAGCACTAAGGAGATTGAGGCGGGAGGGTTAAATTCAAGGCTAGCTTGGATTACACAGCACTTGTCTCAAACTGGGGGAAAAAATGGAATATCTCAATAGTGAGGTTGAGACGGCAGAGAAGAGTTGAAGAGCTTGAAGAAACATTGATATAAATGATCCAGCTGTGGCATACATCATTAATCCCAGCACTTGGGANGCAGAGGCAGGAGGATCTCTATGAGTTTGAGGCCAGCCTGGTCTATAGAGTGAGTTCCAGGACAGCCAGGTGCTACACAGGGAAACTCTGTCTCGAAAAACAGAAACAAAACAACAAACAAACAAAAAAATCCAGTTGGAAGAACAGAACTTCTGGAGCCTGCGGAACTTAACCAGTGGCCTGGGACGAGTTACCAGAGTCCTGAGGGGAGGGAGAGAAAGTAATTGGTGCTGAAAATTTATTTGAAAATGTGTAAGAAATGCCCACATTGTGAGAAAGATGTGCACATAGTTAGAAACTCCATGAATGTTAAACAGAAGAAATCCAAAGCGTCTTGGCCAGAGAGAAGGAAAATGGTTTAACCTAAGGATGAAATGGTCAGAGGAGACCACTGCAATGGGGGCAAAGTTGCTGTAGTGTCTAACTGCTGCTGGCTCAACNCAGGCGACAAAGGTGGTCCCGGGCTGGGGAGGGAATCCCCAGCTTCAGTATGTCAGGCAAATGCTCTACCTCTGAGCTATGCTCTCCACTTCCCACGGGCAGTTTCATGGTTTTCCTTCAATCTTGGGCAGGGCAAGGCATGGCTGTTTTCTGTCCTGTGGCTGCTACTGGCCT
>LZPO01117260.1:40109-52456 GCA_001675575.1 Neotoma lepida
AATCTCTGATGACACCTGGGAAAGCAGCTCAGCTGTAGGGTGCTTACTTAGCATGCATGAGACCCTGGAGTCAATTCCAGCACAGCATAAACAGCCATGGTGGCTCATGCCTGTAACCACAGCACTGGGGAGGTGAAGACAGGAGAATCACACACTCAAGGCCATCCTCAACATATATTAAGTTCCAGGACAACGTAGTGATGATGAGAGTTCTCCACTTTCCTTCTCTAATTTACCTTATAATTTATTTCATTGCAAACATTAGACACCTCTTTGGGTTTCTTAAATCACGTTCCTTGGAATAAGATATTCTTATCTGTTTTTAAAGACACATAGTATCAAAGAAGTATTAACAGTTAACTTACTTGAAATCATTTATAATATCAGTCATTTTTTTTCTGTGTTGATAGGAACTATGTAGCAAAGATTGCCATTTTCATTATACCCCACATCCTCTGGTCTGACCTCATAGCAGGCAAAAAACTTCTATTTCCTGATTTTCTTCTACCAGAAGAACACAATTGGTTGTTGGATCCAAGAGGTAGACCTGGTAGATCTGGCAACCCCTTGACTGTTTCCTCCAATCTGTCAATCTAAGGGTTTCTGAGACTAGATTCTAGGCCAGGACTTGAAGCGATCTAGGAGTCTCACTCTTGCTGCAAATGGACAAAATCTGAAGACGAATACAATCAGAGACAGCATTTGCTAAGAGGGAATACTCTGTGGTTTCCAAAATACTCATGGATCACAGAGAGGGCCCCCAGGACGGCAGGGGCCAGACTGTTCCATTAGAGGGCTGTTCGCTTCCTGCAAAGTGTCCTGATAAACACAGTTCAGGAACGCTCCTTTTCAAGGGTCAACCTTTGGGTGCTGTGATGTTTAATCTTGGTTGTCAACTTGACACACCTTCAATTTACATATTGGTGTCATCAGACTGATTTGTGGACATGTCTGTGGGGCATTTTCTTGATTCCTGATTGATGTAGGAGGGCCTAGCTCACTGCAGTACTATCCTTAGGCAGGNGGGCCTGAGCTGTACAGGAAAGGGAGCTCAATGCGAGCCAGNGTGCAAGTCAGTAAGAAGTATTCCTCCATGGTCTCTGCATCTGTTACTGTCTCCAGGTTCCTGCCTTCAGCTCCTGCCCTGACTTCCCTTGATGATGGACTGTAACTCCNGAAAGATGGAGTAAACACTTTTCCTCCCCAAGTTGTTTCTGGTCATGGTGTTTACTGCAGCAACTGAAAGCAAGCTAGAACAGGTGTTCCTCTGTAATGAATTCTGTGCATTCTGTGCAACCTAGATATCAAATAAAATCAAGTTATTTTAATATTTTATTGTATAACTATGATTTTTTTGAACCTCTGCTATCTATGTTATTTGAAAAAAATCACTTTATCAAAAATATGACAATTTAGAAAACTCACTTAAATAATTCACATCCCTTTATATTTTATTACTTGTAAAACATTGTCCATAAAAGCACAAAACATTTTTGTAGCCACCAAGTACAATTTAAAATTTTTTATTACATTTATTTATTGTACATGCATGTGTGTGTTTAGGTGTGCATGCAGATATGTGTGTATATGAGTATGTGGAGGTCAGAGGACTTATGGGAGTTAGTTCTCCTTACCTCATGGGTTCTGGGGATTAAACTCAGGTCAACAAGTTTTGCCTCAAGCACCCTTACCTACTGAGTCATCTCACCAGATCCCAGTTCAATTTTTTTTTTTAATTTATGAGATAATGTCTCACTGTATTGTCTAGGCTTAATGTCTCACTGTATTGTCTAGGCCAGCTGAGAATCCACTATGTGGACCAAGCTGGCTTTGAACTCTCAGGGATCTGCCTGCCTCTGCTTCTCAGTGCTGGGATTAAAGCTGTGCACCACTATGCCCCGCCCAAGTACAATCTTTTAAATATAGTCATCTCTGGTGATATTTCTCCAAACCGTTCTTAAACTGGGCATCTGTGGTATAGGAATGTCTATGTAGATATCTGAACTATTTATACATTTCACACAAAGCGAAGATTACCAAAGGGTTCATTGGTTTGTTTTTAGATTACCTTTAGCCAGATATGGTTTGCAAGGTCTGTGACTAGCATAAACATTTCACCCAGCTTTCAGGCAAGAATAAAAGCTGAAAAAGAGTAGACATTGTTTAAAGACAAAAGCCTTTAGCAATGCATTCACAGTGATAAAGTTTTACCGAGGGGTTGAAATGTTTGTTGTGATCACGACAGTGTGGGCACATGAAAAGCCTGGTAGGTAAATAGAGCTTAGCTGTACTGTAAGTGAGGCGAGGTAATAGTGGGACCCTGGGCGACCTTGCTGCTTGTGGGGCAGAGGGTCTGGAAGCCCAGGGGGAGGGTGCACGAGACTACAGAGTTTCCACCTTGGAGAAACATCCAGCTCCCTTATTATCCCATGGTGCCTTTCCGCCACACATCAAACACCAGCTGGACAGCCAGCTGTCAGGAAGCATTGCCTGCTTGCCTCCTGGATGGGAGGACAGTGTGTGGATTGGACCATTTTAGAGTCTTGTACTTTCATGTGAGAAGTGCTTGTGAGGCAGCGGGAGCTCAGGGCAGGGGTTGCGTGCAGTGAAAATGTCAAGAAACATCAAACATTAGGCTCGCTACAGAAAGGTAGGCTCTGGCTTTAGCGCTGATTCCTTTGGCTCTAGCTGAGTCAAATAGTACACAAAGAATAGACAAAAGCCTGCACGCAACTGGCAGTCACCATNACGCAAACCGATGCTGATTCGCTACAGACATTGTTCTTGCCCGGTGGCAAAGCAGCTGCACCTGCGGCCAGTGGAGGATTGGTCTCCTGGACTCCTCTAGACTTCTGGAAAACTCTCCAGGGCAGGAAGACTGAACTCTGACCAGTGAAGGCCCATTTCTGTGCACGATTGATGCTTATAGACAGGGAGATTTTTATTCTTCTTTGTAACTGATTTAATCTTAGGTCTTTCCATTGAACATAAATTAAAGCATAGCAGCTGTAAACTATCTCTCCTTCAGTGATCCAGCGTGACTACAGTTTCAGTTTTCTGGAGGTTTATGGGACTAGCCCCATGCCTGCAGTTACCCACCCAACCTTTGGATACCTCAAACCAGTCACTCTTCAATTTTTTACTCTTTTGTTGCGATAACATAAAACCTCACCAACTTGTTTGTCTTTTTCTAGTTGTCATGATACAGGATAACAACATATTAATGGGCATTAAGAACTAGCAGCCCCCTGGGTTCATTTCAAACAAACATATTTTTCAACATGCATAACATGTCCTAACACTTGGCCAGATGTAGTGGCCCACAACTTCACAGCACTGAGGAGGCAGATGCAGGTGAATTTGTGAGTTCAAGGCCAGCCTGGTCTACATAGTAAGTGAGTTCCAGGACAGCCAGAGCTGTGAGACTCGGGGTGAGGTGGGGCTGGGGGTTGGGAGAGGTGTGGAGTCCTGACACTTAAGAATCACCCAACTGGTACCTTTTCCATTTTATGGAAAATGAAATTCAGGCTGGCTATAAGTTTTCTATAGAATTCTATCATGCAATCTGGACTTGTGAGGTTTTAGAAATGTTGTGGAATAAAGTGATTTAACCACTGTCAAGTTGTGTTGTCATAGTGACCTAACCACTGTGAGTCTTGTTGTCTGAGTGATTTAACCATTGTTAGTTCTGTTGTCATTCATCAGGTCAGGAAAGCCATCAGAAAATCTGCATATTTGTCTTTTATGAGAGGCAAAGCTGTGGTAGGATGGATGGCATTCCTCTCCACATTTCTTCCTTGGGATTTTTCTCCTCTGTCTCCTGCAGGGTAGGATTACTGGCTGGTGGCTGCAGCCTCAGTGTGAACCTGGATGTTTCTAAGACAGTTCTTTCCTGAGCAGGAGATGCCTAGGAGTGGCTGAAGCCCAGAGCATACTGAGAAAAACAAAACAAAACAAAACAAAACCACTTACACAGAAAACTGGCCTCTTGTGTTAGACTTTTAATTTGCAGTTACCTGATTGGAAGGTCCCAGTTATGTCTTGCATCTGTCTATGTTCACACAAATACACAGCTATTCTATGTTCACAAAAAACACTCTTTTCAGAAGTCGACCTTCAAATATCCTTGAAAGCAGAAAGGCAAACAAGTGTGCCATTGTTCACTTAGATGTCACAGGGCACCTCCCAGTGTTTCCTGTAATCTGCTAATACCCTGTGGCAGGTGGAAACAGTACAAAGAATTCCCACAAGAACTGTTTTCTCAGTTGTGCAAGATGGAAATGGCACTGGATAAAATTCAAATATCACCTGTGACTGCGGTACATAAAGACATCAAAAGAGTCGGTGACACTGTGGCGACTGCTCCTGTGACTACTACTGTCCCTTAAAATCCATCCCTCCAGCCTTTCCACAACATAAGAAAGACAGCAGGATGTGGTAATCCACATATGTCCTGGCAACTCATTTACAGAGTCCGTTGTTATTCTTAAAGCTGGTAAAAAGGGGCACTCTTTGTTTAGTTCATAATCAGTCATACAATCTCCCAGTGTGGACCTCTGCAGCCGTCATGAAGCACGCGGGCTATCAGTGACCGCACAAGAAACTAATGTTTCCAAAAGATCACTTGTCACAAATAATTTCTGTGGAAATTCAGAACTGGGGAAGGCCTACAGAAAGGACTTAACATGGTAAAGATACCTTGAATGCTGCATATAACCAAGAGAATGCACTAATCCTGAAGGAGAGTTGTAATGTTGGTGGGGTCACATGCTTTTGTATCGTGTGTATAAAGGACAGATGGTTTACAAATTTATAAAACCAAACATTTTGAAGCATTTGAGACCCCTGTTTCAGTAAAAGTGTCACAAAAATAAGTAAGACTCTAACTTTGGCAGAAGGGAGGAATAAAAAAATAATAAAACAAAAGAATTGGAAAATGAAATATATAACCCTGGTAAGTGGTTTCATGCTTTCATCCAGAACATAGAGGGGAAAGATAATAGAGATGGTTCATTTTAATGGCAGTAGAGAGGAGAATGTTTTTAGCTTAACCCTTTACTGGCTGCAAACAGTTATTGATAAGCCCAAACAGGTATGCACTGACAGCTCTTTAGTCAAAGAAATGGCACAGCAAAACATCAGAAAGGGGAATCTGGGGCTATGGTATGTCAGAAGAAATAGGGATGGCCTCTATTATAAAGCCAACACAATTAGTTTTAAATGCTCTCCCTTATTAAATATGTTATGTTTTAAATGAAAAATACAAATTAGGGCTGCAGGTGTAGCTCAATGATAGAACACTTGCCTAGCTCACTAGCCCCTGGGTTCAATCCCCCATCAAAAAGGAAAGGCAAGGAAAAAGAAAAAGGAGGGAGGAAGTGGAGGATTAAACTAGCCTTAGTTCAATATGTCTTGCAGCAAAACACTATGATCAGGGCTGTAAGACATGTGCAGAGCCAAAGACATTAATTAACTTTACAATTCTAGGCGTGTGTGTGTGTGTGTGTGTGTGTGTACCATGGTGTGCATGTAGAGGTCAGAAAACAACTTTGGGGAGTTGATTCTTGCCTTCTACCTTGGTCTTTCATTGTTTCTGCTGCTGCACCACATACCACAGAAAATTCTTCCATGTTCATCTCTCACCTTGTTACAGGAGTGCTGGAATGCTCTGTGTTGGGGAAAAAAAAAAAACTACAATAGAACCTAGGGCATTGGTATGTTTTAGAGGTCACATGGAGTAAAGACAGAGCTTCTGACTTTCAGGCTTCCCTAAAACTCACCTTATTCCTCCAGCTTTTTGTTCTTTATTGCTACTCAGGAGTTGCATGTGACTATCTCTACTATACACATAGGAATAACTGAGGACATGGATTCAAGCAAATGTGACAAAAGCTTCCCTCCTGACAGACACTACTTCTCCTGAACATTTCTTTTCTCTCAGATTCTTAAGAATCTTGAAGCTTGCCCCAAACCAAGTTCTCTAACAGTCATAACATCCTGTAAGGATGATGATACTCGTTATAGTTACAGGAGGTAGAAGTGGAAATTGTCAAAAGAGTTAGTTCAAATGATCTATCAAATTCACAATTGAGCTGTAATTGGATGNTCATTGCTAGGGCCCTGTCTTGATGATTTTTGCTGGGGCTTGTTCGAATAAAAGCATAGTGATTTTTAAGGCCATTATAACGGAGAAACAGTTCAGATTTCTGATCATTTTCTGATTGATACTGATTCACTTCTCAACAGGAAGTAAAAGCACACTTAAAGGTATTGGAATTATATAATTTGGTAGCATGCTTTCTATGTTTTCATAGATTAAAAAGATAAGGTTTAATATGGGATGAAAATAAATATATATTCATATTCAAGATACTCATTATTCAATAACAGGTGAAGAAATGACAGAATCTTGAGGAAAGGGGCAACACAATGATATTAAAATATAATTAAAAGAAAAAAGAACGGGTCTCTCTCCAGTAACCCAAAGCAGTGGGAGTTATTTAACAGGTTAGCTGAATTTTTAAATACTGGTTCTCCAAATAACCATGATCATTTACTTCCTTTGCTTCAGCTAAAGGCACATGGATATTTTATAGGAAATTATTACTCCTATTCATTTGCCCATAATATGATGGGTGTGGCATAATATGATGTAATAGGAGATAAGAGATAGTATATTACAAATTATATTGGATAGCTTCCCTTGAATTACATAAATGTTACCAAGATTGTGGTCATGAAATTTTTTATGGAGCAGATAAAAATGGTTTTAAGAATATGAATAATTGAAACTAGATTTCTAAGGGAAACTGAAAGTCGATGTACANTGAAGAAGATGCAAAAAANNCATTATCTTATTCAAGTACCATTTTTAGAACAATGTATTGGAGGCTGGAGAGATGGTTCAAAAGTTAAGAACACTTGCTGCTCTTATAGAGGACCTGGGTTTGGTTCCTAGCACTCACATAGGGCAGCCCACAACTGTCTGTAACTCCAGCTCCAGGAGATCTGACACCCTCTTCTGGATTCCTTGGGTACCTGAATGCTCATACAGGTACAGACTATACATATAGACAATCAACCATATATGTACACATAAAATAAAACAAGTAAATATATTTAAATTTTCATTACATCCATTTATTTATTAGGGGGTGGTGTAGATGTATGGGTGTGTGTGCCACAGTGCACAAGTAGCTGTTGGAGGACATCCTTGTCAGTTCTTTCCTTNCACAGGCAGCAACTGCTCAGAATCACAAGAGTCTACAAGGAAAGCCTGCTTTAGACCCAGATGAATAGAACTATCCTAAGGTGGGTGGCACAGCATAAGGGGTGTTGAGGTGCTTGTCTTCAATGGGGGTTATGTCAAAGTCTGCTTCAGGAACACACTGTGCTGGCCAGAATACCTTGATCTTTTTATTCTGTCTAGTGTAGCTCCAGGAAAGAAATTCACTCCAGTTTAGGTTTGGAATAGAATCTGCAACATTCTCCNTGCCTGCTCTGAGCCTAATAGCTTGAAGAGAGAGCGTCTTCCTTCAGACTTACACATCATGTAAGACTCTGACTTTTTTAAGGCCTGAAACCCCCATACTCTTTAGGCCTGAAACCCCCCCTTGGGAACGAGAAACTAAAGCCAGAGCAGAATTGCTAAACTACTGTTTAACCACAGTCAAGATGTCTGTTAAGATATGCTGCCCAACCGTTGTTCCACCACAATTGGAAGTTTCTGGTAAAGAGACAATTGCTCAACTGTAGTTAGGATAATTACAGGTGTTCTGGGGAAAAGTCACCGTGACCTTTGTGTGTGTGTAAACCCCCTAAAAGTTCTCGGGAAAACCTCAATTGCTTGACCACCGGATGTCACAAGACATTCAGGTGATANTGATTACTTGACTCTGGAATGTCCCAACTCTAGTCTCCATGGTGATGAGCACCCACCCTATGATTAAGCCAAATTTTGTGGAAAGTCCCTAGACACGAACCAATCAAAAATGAATCTGTATGAAAACTGTAGTATTGTGGGTTTTGCCTTTAAAAACTGTGTGTGATTGCAGTTCGGGGCTTCTCTTGCTCTGTGAAGTAGAGACGCCCAATTGTACAATTGCCTGAATAAACCCTCTTGCTGTTTGCATCAACTGGACTGGAGTCTGGGTTCTTGGGGCACCCTCCCGAGAAGGTAGTACCCTGAATCATTCATGGCTGTCAGTGTTCATCAAGNTGAAATACATGTTTTTGAAATGTTAGGTCTCTTTTTTAGAAACCAGTGTAATACGAAGTTATCAAAGAGTGGGCTGTTAGATTATTTTATTTTATGTGTATAAGTGTTTTGTCTGTGTGTATGTACATGTACCACATGCATGGATGGTGTTGCAGAGGTCAGAAGAGGGACCTGGATCCTCCGGAACTAGAGTTTCAAATGGTTGTAAGACACTCTGTGGGCGCCAAGAACAGAACATGGGTCCTCTGCAAGAGCAATGAGCACTCTTCACCCTGATTTATCTCTCCAGCTTCCTGCCCTAAGGTTTTTGTTTTTTCTTTAGTTAAAATATTTTTTCTTTAAGTACAAAAAAGGTAGTAATTTTTCACTGTGTGCTTTCAGCTATTCCAGATGAATTTTTATAAACTGCATCAGGAAGCACTTCTGCTTTATAAATATTATACACTGTTATGCTCTTTATAGACTGTTGTTACATCACAGAAAATGAAATTTCAGATTTGCATTGTATCATTTCTTCCCTCACACCCAGAGTCAAATCTTGTTCATAATGAGGTGGATATCAGACTCTGCTGGTCATGGTAGATTATGTACTGATGTAAATAATACTAGACAGTGACCAGTAAATTTTCCTGATTTACATAATATTATCTTAATATTTTTTGAAGACTGACTAATTTTATTAGGTGGTAGTGGGATGATTCTATATTAAATATCCATTATTAATTAAAATATTGATTACAAAACATCAATTGAAATATTAGTTTTGATGACACTTGGCATGCAATTGTTTCTAAAAACAAAACCAAAAGTCTCCATGTTTGAACACTTAGATATCCCGAGTTGCCTGGCACATCAGCATTTCCATATTTCCCTTTAGCTTTGATAATGTGCACCTCCCCCTGGGTGTTCTCAATCACTGATACTGAGAGTATCAATCCAGAGAAGGTGTTGATTGGCAAAGGACTCAGCTTTACATAGCTATCAACACAGGGAACTTTGCATCTTTCCAAACCTGAACATCCCATCTGTCAAGATTCTCCTTTAATAATGAAGTCAGGTGGAACTGTAGCATTCACATTATTTGAAGCAACTGGCTCCATATATATCATAGCATTTAGGGAGCAAGGTATTCAACTCATAATGTACCACAACCTAGCCATTTCACAGGGATCTGCTAGTGCCTTTATTCTCTGTCCTCCATGTTTTCCTAAAGAGGATTTCAAGAGAACTTGGGCTTACTAATGTGAGACTTAGGATGTTTTATTAATTCAGCTAGCATGAATTTATGAAGGCCTACTGTATACCAGGTACCATGTTAAGCTGTAGGCAGCAGTTCTCAATCTCTGTGTGGCAGTCCCCTTGGGAGTCAAAACAACCCTTTCATAGGAGTCACCTAAGACCACTGAAAAACACAGATATTTACATTATGATTCATAACAATAGCAAAATTACAGATATTAAGTAGCAACAAAAATACTTTGATAGTTGGGGGAGTCACCACAAAATGAGGAACTGTATTAAAGGGTCGCAGCATTAGGAAAGTTGAGAACCACTGACTCCAGGGACAGTAGTGAAATACTCATTTATTTATTTTTTACAACAAAACTATCATGTAGATATTGCTAATCTACAATTTACAAGTAAAATACTTGAGGCTGGGGGGTATAGCTCTGTCGGTAGAGTGCTTGACTGGCATGCTTGAAGCCCTGGATACAATCCACAACACTACATAAAAACAGATGTGTAGCACATGCCTTTAGTCCCAGCCCTTGGGTGGTGGAGTCAGAGAATCAGGGATTCAAGGTCATTTTTGGCTATACAGTGAGCTTCAGGTTAGTCCAGGCTATGTAAGACTCTATCTCAAGAATAATAAAACAAAACAAAATAAAATATTGCTATGTTAGTTAAATCTTTTAAAAGTCCACATAAAATATTAAAAATGTAATTGCTATTACTATATTTTATGTAGTGGCGGACACCTTTAATCCCAGTACTTGGGAGGCAGAGGCAAGCAGATCTCTGAGTTTGAGGCCAATCTGATCTACAAAGCAAGTTCCAGGACAGCCAGGACAGTAACACAGAGAAACCCTGTCTTGAAAAAAAAAAAAGAAAAGAAAAGAAAAAAGAAAAAAAGAAAGAAAAAGAAAAAAAGCAGAAGTCTAGTAAGTATAACCTTTTCTGAGCTAGGAGAAAACTTGAATTTATTCTCTATAAAAATCTGACAATAGTTATCCTTTATTATATAGATTATTATGCAATATCCTGCTATTATATAGATCTGGATTTTGACAAATTCAGGAAAAAGTCAATGATACAAGCTAAAAAAGAAGTAGAAGCTGTCAAGGAGTTTGGTCAGAAACATCCTCAAAGAAGATATACAAATGGCCAATACACAGCTGAAAAGATCCCTGACATAGCTAGTCACCAGAGAGGTGAAAACGTCACCACTGTGACATGCTACTTGATGCACACTAGAATTCCTAAGATAAAAGACAGATAAGNGCAAGTGCTGGGAAGAAAGCCGAGAACATGGAACTTTCATACACTGTTGGCCCCAAGGAAGGCAGCTTAGAAGTTCCAAGTTAAATATGGAATAAATGAAAGACCCAGCAATTCCATTTGTAGGCATGTGCACAAAAGAACTAAAAGCAGACACTCATATGCACAGGTACAGCAATGTTCACAGAACCAAGTTCACAAAAGCCAAGACGTGCTGGGAACAGATGTCCAACAGAGGACAGAACTGATGAGCAGAAAAATGATCTACATGTCTGGTAGCTATGACTTCACTCGGTCTCACTCAGTACCTGTGGCAATCTCCAGCACTCCCCATCCTGTCCCCTATCCTAAACCTCTCCCTCCCAGGGGCTGAGCTTCTGCTTTCCTCCCCAGCCTGATTCCTGTGTAAATCAGCCATTTTGTCTCTGCCCCTCTCTTGACCTCTTGGCCTCTTAGCCCAGGCTTCCTCTCTTGGTTGGTGACTTCTCTCTTGCTCTCCCTCCCTCTCTCCCTGCTATGCCCTCTGAGACACCCACCACACAGGCATCTCTCTAAGGAGCCTCCTACACCCTCCAGTGCACCCACCGTGTGGACATAAGACTTACCCTGTTCTCATCTTCCCCTAGGGGCTGCCTGCCAAGTCCTGCAACTTCTCTACGTCCTTATGGCCTCTACAATATTGGAATCCTCTGTCCGGTGGGGTTCCTGCTTATTCCTCCTTATCCCTCATGGCTACACTGTTCTCTGTCTCTCAGCTTCTCTTGGACCTAATTAGAACCCTTCCTATGGCGGAATCATTTCACTTCCTCCTTTTCTCTTCAGACTCAATTCCTTCCTCAACTCAGTTTATTAAGCCTGTTACTGAAAACAGCCTGCCTTCTGTACAGCTCAACAGCCCAAGATGAAACATTCTAGTTCCAAATTCTCTCAGATTGTTGTTAGAATCCCTAGCCACTCCCCCATGACCTCAAGACCTCACATGTGCTGGCAAGATGCTTAGTCATCCCAGGGCCTTCTGTCCTACATAATCTGTGAGCTTCGTGATCATATAATCTATGCTCATGTGTGCTTAGCTACGTAAGCCCGTATGCGCATGTGCNGGAAGAATCCATAAAAAGCGGTCCCACATACCCCTCCCTGCTTCTTCCTGCACAATCATTCCCACTGGCCTAAGCACCCCATTCTGTTCCCTTCCCCTAATAAACTCTTATATTGTTGTACCTCTTGGCTTTTCTCACATGGTAAACAGCACCACTTAATGAATAACAATTGTAACATCTGCCACCACACAAGCAAATGATCCCAAAGCCTCTTATCTCTAAGGTTTTTCAACTGTCCTCTCTTGAAAATCTTTGGTCTCTATGATTTTTCTGCACTCTGCTCTCAAGAAATCCTTTAAGACTATTGTATAAAGAGTCTTTATTCCGGGGCTGGAGAGATAGCTCAGAGGTTAAGAGCACTGGCTGCTCTTCCAGAGGTTCTGAGTTCAATTGCCAGCTGGCTCACAACCACCTTGAATGAGATCTGGTGCCCTCTTCTGGCATGCAGACAGAAGACTGTACACATAATAACTCTTTAAAAAGAAAAAAAAAGTCTTTATCCCAGGATTTGTAAATTTATTGGATGTGTT
>LZPO01117260.1:52491-64699 GCA_001675575.1 Neotoma lepida
TGTAGGCATGTCTGTGTGTGAGTGTGTGTGTGTAGGCATGTCTGTGTGTGAGTGTGTGTATGTAGGCATGTCTGTCACTTCACTTATGTTCTCATTGTTGGCTCTTCACTCTTAGTGCCTTCTACTCCTGTGCATTTTGCCAATGGGATGAAAAACTACATGAAGAAGCCTTCCTACATGCAGGACAGTGCTACGGACCCTTCAGAGGACCAGCCCTGGCCACGAGGCACCCTCAGGCACATCACAGAGAGTCCTTTTGGGCTCTCCGGGGGCCTGAGGGAAGGAAGCCTCAGCTCCCAGGACTCCAGGACTGAAAGCGCCAGCTTGTCCCAGAGCCATGTCAATGGCTTCTTTGCTGGCCACTTAGGTGACCGCGGCTGGCAGGAGTCCCAGCATGGCAGCCCATCCCCGTCTGTAACATCCAAGGTCATGGAGAAGATTTTTTCTGGCAGTAACCTAAGCAAAGCTCAAAGGCCAGGCATTTCTGACACAACTGAGCTCTCTGATCACGGTGATTCCGACATAGATGATGCCACTTATGCCAGCAACCAGGATCATCCAACACCACAAAAGGCATGATTTAATTTGAATGCTTAGGGGCACTTGTTCATTTAACAATGCAGAAAAATGGTAAATCTAGTAGAGAGTAATATAACTTATTAAATGTTTGCATTACTCTGGAGAGGAAGAGCAGCTTGTGTCTTCAGCTACTAACTGCTGCTGCGTTCAGTGCTAACTTGCAGAGAAGTAGAGGCTTTGAACACTAACCCTGACATAGCTCTGCTCAGATTAGGATTCATCTCCTCTAAGTTTGTCTGTGAGTTCGAGGCCAGCCTGGGCTACCGAGTGAGTTCCAGGAAAGGCACCAAAGCTACACAGAGAAACCCTGTCTCGAAGAACCAAAAAAAAAAGGCTGATAGTTAAAAACCTATACATAGATAATTTTAATTTGCTACAACATACTATGTATGTGATTCAACTTTGGTTTAGAATATACTGTATATGAAACTTGAATTCAACACTTGTTTTTAAAAGTAGATCTATTAGGAAAATAGATGCTTTAAATAACAACTGTGCAACTTGCCTCCATCTTAGCTGATGAACTCATTAAGATGGAAGCAGCCACGTGACTGGCAGCCATCTTTACTAAGGTTAAAGGGTACGTGCCATCATAACCACCATCATAGGCAGGATGACCACATGGTATAAAGCACCTAAAGCAACAATTATAAAATTTCTTAGTCCTGCTGAACNCTCTGCTTATCATCATATCTTCTTTTTAGACTAAGGAGACAACAGGTCTCCAAAATATCTTGGACTAAGATGGATTTTTAAATAATATAATCTANGCTTATAAATTTTAAGGTTATAAAGGTGTTGTGGGATATATTTATACTATGTGAAAATGTATTGCTGTGATTGGTGTAATAAAAAATTGAACAGCCAATACCTAGGCAGGAGGTACAGGTGGGACTTCTGGGCACAGAGAGAGGAAGTAGGAGGAGATAATCAAGGCACAGGGAGATGCCAATGAGACATGGAGGGAGTTGGACATACAGAAGAAAAGAAAGGTAAAAAGCCATATGAATAAAAAAAAGATAAAAGCCTGTGGTAAAACATAGATTAATAAAAGCAGATTAATTAAAGTTATAAGAGCTAGTGAGACAAGCCTAAGCTAAGGCTGAGCTTTCATAATAATAATAATAATAATAATAATAATAATAATAATAATAAGTTTCTGTGTTGTTATTTGTGAGCTGGCAGCACAAAGGAAAGTCTGACTACATAAAGGCCTACTCACTCAGACTAACAAAAGCTGCCTTAGAGATTTACACCTAACTTCTTATGTCTTTGCTAACTATTCAACATCAGGCTTCTAGAAAATTTTAGATAAATAACATTTATCAAACATATGTTTGATAAATAATATATGTATATTTGACAAATAAGGTTTATAAATTCCGAAGGTTATAAAAGTATACTCAGGTTAACAGAAACTGACTTAGAGATGTATGTCTAACCACTTATGTCTTTGCTAACTGCTCAACACCAGGCTTCTAGAAAATTTAAATAAGGAATATCATACGTTTGATAAGTAAGGTTTATAAATTCCTAAGGTCTACCCAGATTAACAAAAAACTGACTTGCTGGTTGGTGGTGCATGCCTTTAATCTCAGCACTCGAGAAGCAGAGGCAGTTGGATCTCTGTGAGTTCAAGGCCAGCTTGGTCTACAGAGGGAGTTCCAGGACAGCCAGAGATGGTACATAGAGAAACCCTGTCTCAAAATATAACAACAAAAAACTGACTTAATGATATATGTCTAGTCTTTTTGTCTTTGCTAACTTTTTAAAGCTTTACTTATTTGTATAAACTGAGTCCTATAAGAAACTGTAATATTCTGTGATGGTGCATTATGAAAGGCTCAAAAGTAAAGTTCCCAGTTTCTTTACAGACTGCATTTATGATTTAAAGTTTTAGTTTTGATGCTAAAGGATCTTCAAATAAATCTTTAACTCAAGTTTTTAAGGCCCAAACTTTCCAGGGATAAAGCCAATTAAGACATGCAAGTTAATGGTTAGTCACCTCATTAAAGGATCAAATTTTTTAATGGTCTCAGCACTATACTTGTAGTCATGCTAAGTTCAAATATAATTCATGTACAATGATAAGCTTTATTCAGCCTCCTGTGTGTGTTTTCAAGGTTAAGTGTAAAGCAAAGTTTGTTTAACTCAGGTTTTCTTAATAGATGGTCCTCAAACTCTTCAGAGATCTACTGAATGTGGCATTTAAAGTGTTTAATGAAACAGCTTCCCAAAATAGACAGAAATGCCAGATTTCTGTTCCTCGAAGTAACCCTAAGGTCTCCAAAGAAGATAGATGGGGCACAGACTATGCCACCTGGATTGTGCTAATGCTAACCACTGGGAAAAACTGCCCTGTGCCTTGCTTGCT
Organism: Neotoma lepida; assembly: GCA_001675575.1. Lineage (NCBI taxonomy): Eukaryota > Metazoa > Chordata > Mammalia > Rodentia > Cricetidae > Neotoma > Neotoma lepida. Next base: position 55,445 of record LZPO01117260.1, read on the forward strand.
GCCAGGGCTCTGCCCAAATTGTGGGCATTCTTGGGCTGATTGCCCTATGCTGCCTTGTGTAAGTAAGGTCAGCTTTCTCAATTTCCTTCTCCACAGGAAAATCTCTGAGACCTTCTGGGTTTGGCAGCAGAAGGCCAGGGCTGTCCTGTGTGCCAGCTGAAGATTCAACACTGTCCTGTATGGCAGTCAAAGACCTATGTATAACGTCTGCTCCCCGCAACTGAGCCATCAAGGCCTCAGGAGCCTAGGGTAACCATCCAGGTAACAGTAAGTCTCTGTCATGTTAATTGATACATAGGCCATTTGGTTTATACTTCCTACTATAATTTATCTGCTGTGGGATGTCTTTCTGTATGCTATGAATATGTGTTGCTCTGATTGGTTGATAAATAAAGCTGTTTGGCCTATGGCAAGGCAGCTTAGAGGCAGGTGGGAAATCCAGGAAAGAGACAGGAAGAAGAAAGGCAGAGGTGGAGGAGATACCATCCTGCCATCCAGGGAGCAGCATGTAATGGCACACAGGTAAAGCCACAGAACATGTGGCGACATATAGATTAATAGAAATGGGCTGAGCTTAGTTATAAGAGCTAGCTAGGATGAAAATTGAGCCATAGGCCACGGCCATGCAATTTGTAATTGATATAATCCTCTGTGTGTTTACTTGGGTCTGAGTGGCTGCAGGACCAGGCAGGACCAGAGAAAACTTCTGGCTACATTTATCCTTCTCAGATATCTGATGATATTGACAGCTGACTGTATCTTTATGTTAACAGCAGCAAGCAAACTAGCTCCTTCTCCAAGGCTGCAGCTGCCTTGTTAATTTATCCATATATGAAATCAGGCCCTGGGCCTCATTTTTCTAGAGTTACCAGGTCTCCTGCTACAAAAGGGCAAGAATAGACAGTGTACTTTACTGACAGACTCTTGGAAAGATAAACTCACCAGGTTCCAAAGTAACTTTTTAACTACTCCTTTATTTAAAGGAACTTGCTTTGCAATGACTGCTCTCAGTAATCAACCACCTGTGTCTCATGGTGAATGATTGGATAGGGAAACAAGGTTTAAAGCTTCAGTAGGTTGTTAGGGTCTAAAAAAGTGTTTTAAGATGTCTTAAATGCAAGTTATAAGGTCTAAAGAAGAGATGTAAGGTATGGGAAAATGAAAACCATTTCTGATTTCTTTCCTTCTTGCTTTGCTATTGTTATACTAAGATTTCAAAAGTTCAGAATTTTAACATTAATCAATGAAATTCTTATCTCACAAACACAAAATTTTAAATTTCCTTTGGATGTCTTTTAAGTATAGACCTAAAAATGCTTCTCATTTGTACCAAAAACATCTCTGCCCAGTCTATATATCCAGCCTTCTGAACAGAGAAAATTGTGTTCATGCTTTTAACCCTGAATCAATTTTTTTGGCTTCCCAAACTTTTACTATTACTCAAAGGCTTGAATCTACTGCCTTCTCTACAATGTGGATTTCAGTACAGATTGCAAACAGTGGCAATTCTAATACTGCTAAAATTTTTATCTCCTTTTATAAACTTAAAAAATTTATGTAAGCTTCAAGGAGTCTCCTTGGAGCCACCTCTTGCAGATCAAACAGACTCCAGTACGCCTAAATTTCACTACCTGCCTATTCCTGAGGGTGGGATCACTCTCTCCTGGTCTTGGGACGCCCCTCCCCCAGCTACCATAGGTCTGGAAGTTTCCAATGTTCACCCAATTTTCCCCTACACTCCTTAACTTTACCTTCTATCTCTAGTCTATAGCTGTCCCAGAAGATCAACTGAAGATTGAAAAATGTTCCAAATGTGCCAGCCCTGACTGCTTCTGATGGGATTTCCAACCAGTCTGAGCTCAAGTATCCTAAGTGCTCCAAAGCAGCCAGCCCCAGGTGAGCCAACATCACAGGCTGCTCTAAAGCTGCCTGCACTTCACTAGTCCCTGATGGTCTCTCAAAGCCTGGGCATTGAGCAAAACAGATGTTCCTGCACTCCTTTTTCCCTCCCTGTCCTTTGAGCATCATTCCAGCCTCCTGGGGTCCCAACAACGATGCCCAAATTTCAGCAGGAAATAGTTATAGAAGAGACTATGTTGTCCCTTTATCATCAACAAAAGGTTGTAATGTTAGGTCTCAAACAAGTCTCACCTAGTACCTGTGGCTCCTCCCAGCACTTCATACCCCACCCCCTACCCTAAACTTCTTCCTCCCAGTGCCTGGGCTTCCCTTCCCTTGCCCCAGCTTCTGATTCCTGTATAACTCAGACATTTTGGCTACGCCAGTCTTTTGGTCTCTTGGCCCAGGCCACCTTCCTTGGTTGTTGGCTCCTTTCTTGCTCTTCCTTCCCTGCTCTCCTCTTGTGGTCCAGTTTAGTCTGCCAGCCACGTTCAGCCTGGCCTGCTTTCTCCCTTGTATCTATAATAAAAATCTTCTCCATACTTTAGGAGTAGTCAGGTCCTCCTTCTTTTATTTCATTTTTCATTCAACCATAAAAAGAAAACAAGTCCCCATTCTGCAACAGCATGGATGAGTCTCAACAATGACATGCTTAGTANAAGAAGCCAGCCACCAAAGGCCACATATTATACAATTCTATTTATGAAATATGTTCAGAGTGAACCATCTTACAGAAATAGAAAGCTGATCAATGGTTTTGAGTGGCAGNGAAGAGGGGGAAGTGACTGTTAATGGAATCAGGATTCCTTTTGGAAGTGGTGAAAACAATTTCAGTGTTGGGGACCCAACCCAGGGTCTTGTGTGCTGGGCAAGCATTCTGTCATGGAAGCACACTGCCAGCCCAGAAAAATATTTTATAGTGGTGGTTGTATAAGCCTGAATAAAATCTGTTGAATTACCTTTTTATAAAATGTGAGTTATATATTACATTTTAGAAGAAATATAATTAGATAGTCATCTAGTAAGAACCTTAAAGAGAAACAGAATGGTTTTCTTTTTTTCCCACTTTTATTAAAAGTACTCTTTTTGTGATGACTAATGTTATGTTTTAAGTTTAGATTACTGTACTTAAGAGATCTATAAAACAAAAAACACCTCTAACCTGTAAGCCCCACTTGCCCAAGGACAGACAATTTCTGGAATGCTGGGGGCTGCTGTTCATGTAAGATGGCCAAGTGTTTTCCCTTCTGTAAACAAGCTTGCCCCAACTGCACAGGACATGTGCTTGATCTCACACAGGGAGGAGGTGTGTCAGGATGTGTGCTTGCCTTGTATTGGACAAAGGCGGGAAGCACATATAGCCTTGTGGGTTTTGCCTTTAGCCCCAAACTAATGTAATTTGGTGCCATATTATGAACATGAGTCTCAAGTATGAGCCTGGCCAGTATCCATTGTCCTGGCCAGTATTTAATAAAGACTCCTATTTATTAAAATTTTTTCATGGTCAGACTGGTGAGTCTCTGGAACCCAGACACTAACATTTTCTCATAAATATATCCTGAGTACTATTTCCCCTTCCTCTCCTCTCCACCTCCTTTCCCATCTGGATCCACTGGTTTTGTTTTTATTTATCCTAAACATTCCAAACATCCTTGGCCTGGGTGTTATAAGGGAGGGAACAGCACTTGCAGGATACTGAGTTAGCTGAGTATAAGAATTATTTCCCAAGTGAAACTCAGAGTTTTCAGTGAAGAAGGCGTGAGATGCAGGGTGTGACTTATAGTATGAGCTCACTGGTTTCTTGAAAACAGTGGCTACAGGTATTTGTATTTTGCATACCAATTCCTAAAACACTTACATGAAGTTACCTTTTTAGAAAAAGAATCCTTCTGGAAATGGGTAAAAATGGTAGCAGAGATAATTTTATACAAGCCAAAAGAGAAATATCTTGCAATCCCTATTTTAGCTGAAAATTGTTGTATATATGTGTGTTGCACATGTGTAACAGAGAGGATGAGAACGTCTTAGGTCTCTGTGGACATTCCAGTGAGTTTTCAACACTTAGGATGAGTGTCTTCATTCTACGCTTAGTAGAGACTGAGTCTGGAAGGATCTGGGCCTTTATGAAATGACTTTCAAAGGTGGAATTTTCGTAGCTCTTTGTTAGCAGGTTTCAAAAGATTTTTAACTCATAAAGTGATGGGAATGTCTTTCTAAAACTGTGTTGCTCTGATTGGTTGATAAATAAAGCTGTTTGGCCAATGGTGAGGCAGAATAAGGTTAGGCGGGACATTCAAACTAGGGGGAGAGAAGCAGAAAGCAGGGGGGGGGCAGACGCCATTCTGCCATCCAGAAAACAACATGTAATCACACACAGGTAAAGCCACGTGAAACACGTGGCTACATAGATTTATAAAATAGGTTAATTTAAGATGTAAGAGCTAGCTAGTGAGAAGCCTGCCAGGGCCATAGTTTAAAAATGATATAAGCCTCTGTGTGTTTATTTGGGTCTAACTGGCCGTGGGAGCCGGGCAGAACTGGGACCGGACCTCAGACAAACTTTCACCTACAATAAAGGGTCTTTTAGTCTCCAGGAGTGAGATTTAGCTTGGAAACTCACTCACAGATAGAGTAATCAACNAGTCCTTCAAACCCAAAGCATCTTGGATGCCCCACAAACACCCTTGCTTCCATGCTCTAGAATTTCCTTCATTATTTGTCTCCTTATGTTTTGAATCAATTCAGGTGAGATTTCAGAAATCTCCAGGCAGCTCTTGTCCTTGTGCCTGTATCCTCTTAAGAAGGCAGGCATGGTGGAGGACACCTGTAATCCTAGCTACTCAAGAAGGATCATCTCCATGGCAGCAAGCGATCAGTCATCAGATGAGTCAGGTAACAAAGTACAACCAATCAGGAGTGGGGAGCAGAATGTGAGAGAGGGAAATAAGGAGAAAAGAGGAAACAGCAGAGGACAGAGAAGAGAGGAGAGTCAATGGAAACTACACGAAGTTCCATCAGGAGACATAAGTGGTTTTTGAAATGAGCTATGGGAANGATTCTTTATAGCTCTGAACCCAAAGGAAGAAGTTGCAGCCTTTCTTTTCATTTATTAAAAACAAAAGGCAAGAAGAAAATCAATGCTTGAGTTTTTGCTGCATCCATTCTCCTCTTTATAAACCCATGATCCTCTTTGAAGCTCAATAGCTACATGCTAAGTAAAAATCATAATCCAAAAAGAACCCAAAGGGATGCAAAGGACCAGAGTTTGGTTCTCAGCACCCACAATGAGTGGCGAACAATAGCCTGTAACTCTAGCTCCATGGGATCTAACACCTTCTCCTGGCCTTATTGTGGGAGCCCACAGTGACTCTAGCTTGTGGCTTGATTCTGTCTTGACTTAAGGTCAGAGAGTTCAAGCTTGGTTTTGCTCCTCAAGGCTGAATATCAGGATGTTTGGCCAAAGGTGTGGTTACTAGATGTTTTGAGAATTAAAGAGGTGTTTATGCTTGTTTGTTCCTTGAACCATAGTAAGGAAGTCTTTTGCCTCCCTTGCTTTGGGTATAAAAAGGCTATAGAAAATAAATTTGGGGCTGCTGCAGTATTCACTAACAGCCCTCCCAAATCTATCCTATGTCTCTGTCTTTTCTTTATGTCTCTATTTTTTCTGTCTTTTCTTAATCCTCACTCCCCTATTCAGGTGCTGTTCGTCAGGTTGGCTGGTCCTGACACTTTATAAGATACTCACAGACACGTGCACATGCTTGCATGAGTACACACATACACATACACATACACACACACACACACACACACACATACACACACCAATCAATCATCAATCAATCAATCAATTATTCTGTCTTTAAAAAAATTACCAAGAATCATTGATAAGTGGCGTAATCTCTGATCCCTTCCCTCCAGCAATGTCCCAAGCCACTCAAAGACACTAAACAATGCAGTGATACAAATTACTATTCCCAGAACACAGAATGTGGGGGATTTGGCTCACCCAGGGTAAGTTGTAACATTATTGCTTGCTCCAAGGATGATGCTCACCAGGATGCCCATGGTCTAACCTATGGTGATACTGTAGCCCAGGTTTGTCTTCAGAATCCTTTTCATCATGGTATGACAGGCAGCCACTCATTTCTACTGGATTTACCTCAAGAGAAGAAGCAGGTTCAACATGGTCTGTTCAGATATGAAGGGTACAAAGATGTACAGGGGAGGGAATTACTAAGGCGGGGCAAAGAGAGTCCTGTGAGATGGCTCAGTAGGTCAAGGTGCTTGCTGCCAAGACCGAATACCTGGATTTGATCCTGGGTCCCACATGATGAAAGGAAAGAACTGACTCCTGCAAATTGTCCTTTGACCTCCACATGCATCCACATGTACATTCAAAATCAATAAATGTGTAGTAAAAATTTAAAAAAGAGAAATAATTTATCAAGTTTAAAAATGGTCTACCCTCTTTCATAGACACACACATAGACAAACCAATACCAAACATGCGCGTTGAGAACTGGGAAGGTGGCTCAGTTAGTAAAGCATTTGTTTTGCAGGGTAGCTTAGTAGGTAAAACATTAGTAGCTAGTACTNATACTNATAACTATTAGCATCTTCAAACATTAACACAGGCACCATTAAGGTTGACAGTCATCAAGTCACTGTAAGCAGAGTTTTTCTGTGCCCTGGCAGTCATTCCCAAATAACCACTTAGAGACTTAATATTAATTATAAATGCTCAGCCGATAGCTTGGGCTTGTCTCCAGCCAGCTCTTTAACTTAAAAAACCCATTTCCATTAATCTATGGGCTGCCCTGAGGCTCATTTACCTCTTCTAGGAACTTCCCATGTCGCCTCTTCTGCGTCTGNCTCAAGACTCCTCCAACTCCTTCCTTCTTCTTCCCAGCATTCTCTCTGCCCCGAAAATCCTGCCTAGCTATTGGCCAGTTAGCTTTTTATTAACAATGAGAACAACACATTTTCACAGTGTGTAGAAAGATTATTCCACAGCATGTCACTACTATTCATTATAACATCATAAAGTGTACATTATTTTTATTCCCATTAGGAATCCAATATACAGCTTTTTCCTGCTGAAACTCTTTAAGCATAGTTGCAAATGCAGATGCTTTAGAGAGCAGTTGAGGAAACTAAGAGCATAAGGCTCACCTTATTTCAAGTTCACCTGCTTCCTGTGATTCAATTCCCCTTCAGACGGGGTTCTCAACTGACCATACCTTACTTCTCCTGCATTGGATATTGTNAGGGTTCTACATTAGCCCACAAATAAGACTCATTGTGGATTTATTTGGTGAAGGGAAAGTTTTTAAACCTCATGGTGAGTACTTTTGTCTAGATGAAACAGGGCTATGATTCAGCCTTGGAAGCTGGAGTTCTGCTGGCAGGGAAGGCAGGCTTCACTGCCTTGATAAAGCTCAGGTGGGCAGGACGTGACTTACTCTTCAAAACACTTCCTAACACAGGAGAGGGTCTCCAGCTGCCCCTAAGGAAACAGAAGGAATAGATACTTGGCACATCATGGTCCTCATTGCTGAATAACTCTTGAACTATTGATGAGTTGCCTTATACTGGGAGAGCAAGAGAGAAGAAAGCCCAACATACAGTAAAAATCCAAATTACATTTGGCATGGAAGGGATCTATGTAGAAAAAGAAGTTTGCAATCTTAGTAGACACATGCTGGGCACAGCATAAGCAATAACTTTTGAGGTCTGTAGAATAAAAATGGCATCGCTGAGACAAAGGAAGAAAAGAGAGAAATGAATGTGGATGCTCAAAGGGGGATTAGCTTTTTTCTACTTCAACACAAAGCGATATTGTGTTTGTACTGAAATATAAATTCCAAACAATGCTTTATCTGCACCCCAGTCTGCCTGCGATAAAGATGTCCTCCTTGAAGCACTCACAAGAAATCTCAGATAGTTATCTGTTAGGGGGAAGAGAATAACGAATCAGCCTTGATGCTTGAGCAAAAGTAAGGAGAAAGATGGAGAGTCGGTGAGGTTTTGTGAATCAAAGCCTTAAGGAAAGAACGGCAGCNTCTTCTGGTGTAACCTCTGATATTTAATGCATTTATAAATTATAACTCCATTATGTCTGCTACTCTTCCTCCATGTGAATACTTACCATTTAATAAACTCCATTCCTAGAGGGGCGGGGGAGAGGGGAATGCTGAGTGCTCTGTCAAACTTCATCTGAGAAATGAGTTCTAGAGAAAGGGAATATTTTGGAGATGAATTTATGATCTCCATCTATTGCCCCTTTCATGACCTTTAACTGCTTTCTGTCCAACTGGGAAGCTAATCTGGAATGTTCTCAGGATNCTTGAGTTCTTGCAAGTCTTCTCCCTAAATCGGGATCACAGCTGTGCTGGGAACATCCTTTGAAGTTACCATGCTCCCTCTTATAGCACATGTCTTGCTTTGATCTGCAAGTAGCATTTTTCTTTCCTAGAAAGCTTACTCACGACAGTTATATTTCCTATCACAAGCCATTCTTATNCTGGAATGTCCATATTCCTATGAACCAAGGTGGGCAAGCTGTTTTGCCAATTGTGCTGTCCTTGGTGACAGCAAGGCGAGAGCAACAGTCCACCTGAAGCAGTGCGACTCTTTACATGCTTTCTGTTTTTCATTTCCAGATGCTCATCTCCTGGTTTCCTTTTATGTTTACATTATAATTATAAGACAGGTGGAGTTGTTCGTCTGAAACTTAAAGCAAAATAAAGATAAGGGGGGGAAGAAAAATATAGATAATGGGGGAAAAATCAGATCAATTTCTCAATGTGTTTTATTGATTTATTTTTTAATTTTAACAGGTACAGGGCTTGGGAAGTTTTGTTTCAAATATTTAAGAATGATTTGATGTATGTGTAATATTTTCTGAAATATTTTCTAACTCTTACATATAGAGTCATAGGTATTAAATGTGATGGGGAAACTAAGGATGAAAAATGAAATGAAAGGAGAAACCGGGCAGTGGTGGTGATGCACNCCTTTGATCCCAGCACTCAGGAGGCAGAGGCAGATGGATCTCTGAGTTCATGGCCAGCCTGGTCTACAGAGTGAGTTCCAGGACAGGCAGGGCTACACAGAGAAACCCTGTCTCAGAGGGGAAAAAATGAAAGGAGAAAAGAAAGAAAATTTAATGAGGGAAAATGGAAACAAAAGGAAAAGCAATCAAAATCAAGAAAAAAACAGGAAAGAAAGAAAAAAGGAAATGGGAAGGGATTGTTTTCTACAAAGCTTAGGAGAGTGAGTTATTGATATATCCATGCATGTGTTAGTATAGCCATGTCCATTCTTTAAGTGTTATTTTTAATTGTGTGTGTG
>LZPO01117260.1:73746-100885 GCA_001675575.1 Neotoma lepida
CTTGAAAAATGGCAGCTGGGTGTGGTGGCGCACGCCTTTAATCACAGCACTCAGGGGGCAGAGGCAGGCAGATCTCTGTGAGTTGGAGGCCAGGCTGGTTTACTGAGTAAGTTCCAGGACAGCTAGAGCTACATAGAGAGACTCTGTCTGGAAAAACCAAACCAAACCAAACCAAAAAAGAAAAAGAAAGAAAGAAAAGGGAAAATAGCTCTAATCTGAATTTATCTTCTCATAGCCCCTGCTAATTTTCCCCTTCTTCCTCCAGCTGGATTCTTACCTGTATCCTGTATTCTGATNGCTGGACCCTAATTTCCTTTAGGATTCCCCAGGTTGTCCTGTAGAAGAGAAAATGCCTACCCCAAAGCTTCCCTTGAACCAGACACTGTTACAAGCATTTTCTGACTTAAGTTTCTAACCTTTCCATGAAAGGATGACAGGTTTTCACCATAAAACTGCTTATTCAAATAAGGAAAATAAGGCACAGAGGGGGTGAAGAAATGGACTCTACGCCCAAAGTAAGTTATGGTAGAAACTGAGGTAGAAACAAATCCACAATTAGCTACGGTGCTACACTCCTTTTTAGTGCCAGGTACTTGGTCACTGAATCTTAGGACATTCTTCTATCAATCTTATCAGAAAGACACCTTCTTCTACTCCCCCATCTCCCCATGCTACTTGCCATAGAAACCCCAAATCTGTTTAGATGGGGTGCATAGGAAGCTGACACTGCGTCTGCAAATCAACATCTAGAAGGGGCTTTCCATGCTCAAGAGAGTTATCTACNGGAACTTGCCATTTTCTTATGACCTTCATTTCTAGACCATTTTACTTAAGTGTCAAGAGACTCTTAGGAGGTGACAGAAAGACCATACACTTTTTCTTCACAAAATCATTGGGATATTTTCCTTCATTAGTTAGTTATTCACTTATTTAATTAAAAAATAGCCTTGGGCTGGAAACACAGCTTAGGGGTTAAGAGCCTGTACTGCTCTTCCAAAGGATCCGAGTTCAGTTCCTATCATCCACATGGCAGTGCTCAACCACCTGTCACTCTAGCTACTGGAGATATGACTCTCTTCTGCTATCTATCTGCACCTGTACTCACGTGCACACACACCTCTCCCCCCATAATCAAAACAACAAAATGAATAAAAGAATACAAGTCTTACTGGGCATGGTAGCACAGGTCTGTAATCCCTGAATTAAGAGGCTGAGGCAGGAGAGAAGCCTAGGCAACATGGTGAAACCCGTCACAGAATAAACCAGACTAACACACACACACACACACACACACACGCACACGCACAGAGTTCCATTTTTATATGTGTGTGATATTTATACCAAATCCTACAGAAAAAAAAGAATGTGTGCCATATATATCATATCTATCACCTTGGTTTTCTGAAAATTGAAGCCAACAAATACAGTAATCAAATAAAAAATACATTCAGTTTTTTTTTCAGGATTTACAACCAAGATTAGCACAATTCCAATCCAGAATTCATCATATGGATATCAATGCTAAATTTCCTTGCAAATTTATCCTTCTATAAGTTAACAAGAAGACAATACATGTTAACAAGATTGTAAGCATCTTCTATTGAAAAACTCACGGTCGATGAAAAAACATTGACTTATTTTTCATTTTATGCAAACATTTTATTGCTGCGCAAGATTGCCCTCTTGTGTTTTCTCTAGCTAAACCATCATCACTTTTTATTGATTTAATGTTCTTTCTAACTTTTCTATCTAAAATTAATTTACTACTAAATTAACTTTATAACTAAATAATGAAAAATGACACCGATCAGTGTTACAACTTGTTAAATGAGGTTAACCCCCAACATCATTTGTAAAATACTAAGGAGAACCAGGATCAAGGAGAAATACTTACATACCTTATTCCCTGCAACCAAAGTAGTGTCAAGGAATTTCAAGAGCCAGATACTAAGCCCCAATACTACCCAAGTGATGGAAGATGCAGCTAGTTAGCCTACTAGAGAGACTTTGCCTTAATATCCCCAGTCAGTTTCTCTCTTTGCTTTCTCAGTTACTATAGGTATAAAACATTCATATTTTTATTATTTAAAAAATTTCCTTGTGTATTCAGTGAGCCAAATTTTCTTTTCAGTTTTCTCTAATTAAAGCAGGTACTCATATGTTGCCAGTAGAAATGTAACTTCCAGTGCACATGCATGCACACACACACACACACACACACACACACACACACACAAACACACACGTGGTCACTTGGGTTAAAACAGATGTGCCTTTTCCCTGGTTTGCCTCTTGCCCACCCTTTAAGTCTCTGATAAAATATTGCTTTTCTTTGGAAGTCTTCGTGGTCCATGCTATTCACATCCTTCCTGGCAGGACTCTCTAATGTAATTTTTTCTGGGTGCTGTTGAAGTCTCTGTGGTGCTGGGGATAGAACCCAGGTTCTTGTGCATTCAAGGATAGTAGTTTACCACNAAGCTGTATGCCACACCCCCCCAGCCTCCCACTCTTAACTCTCCACTTTATTTGCCCTCCTCTTCCTCCAAATTTTGGGCTTTGTGAGGGCAGAGCTAAGTTTTCCCTTTTCTCCTTGGCATTGACAGCGTTAGCAGGGAAGCAGCCGTTGTTTATGAAATGTAATGGAGTGAGTGAAGAAATGAGATAACCTGATCATATTTGACCTCTGCATAACTCTAGCAAAGCATTCCTATAAATAAGTATAAAATAAATAAATAAGTAAATATTTATTAAATATTTCATATTGAAATAAATATGAGAATCTTNCGATGATGGTGGTCCAGGGGATGCTAGGAGTATTTCGTCTGGTGTCAATCCCTCAATTTTGTCCTATGTGTCTGTGTATGTCTCTTTCTCTCACTATCCCACTCTGTACTTTAAAGTTGCTTTTCAAATGTTTTATTGGGGNGATCAATTTTGATACATTGACTGATCTCTAATACTTTAAAGATATCTCTAATAATGAGTGAATAAAATAGGATTAATTAATGATTACAAATAATCTTTAAAGACACAAGAAAATGTTCATATATTTTAATTAATATTAGCTACTTATTAATTGATGTCCAATATATATTTAATTGTCTAATTAATGAGNGAAAAGTACTCAGTGTTTGAACTTTGGAATATATATTTTTTNNTGTATACAATTTTGTTGTTGTTGTTTGAAACAGGGTTTCTCTGTGTAGCCCTGGCTGTCTCTAGGCCAGGCTGGTTTGAACTCAGATATCTACCTGCCTCTGCCTCCTGAGTGCTGAGATTAAAAGTGTGTGCCACCACTACCCAGCTATATACACAATTACATTTGCTGTAAATAAAGCCTGTTTCAGGTTCTCCTTTCTAAAAATATTTTTTAAGTATACAAACTGCATGATTGAAATAAACTGCTATCTTCCACATAAAAATATATTATGTATTTATTTAATTAAGATATAGGAAGTAGATGGATGTGGTGGTGCACTCAGGAGGCAAAGCAGGTGGATCTCTGTGAGTCTGAGACCAACCTGGAGTCTAACATAATTAAGACCTATAATATAATTGTCTCTGAGGGCCATTCTGCGAAAAATACTTTTTTTTTCTTTAGAGTTTTTAGTGTTTTTTCTGAATGAGCATGTATTACGTTGTTAAAGGGCCAAGAATTAAAAATCTTTATCCTAGGGTGAATGTCATGACAATTAACCAATTTACAATTGCGTTTGTAAGTTAGAGACTAAGCAAAAGGGCTCTAAGCAGCAGCCCCCACAGCTGGCCAGGAAAAGCCCCTCACCTGCTCCACTTACCTCGACAAATCTAGGAAGTTGCTTTTCTTTTGCTTAACAATAGGTCCCAGTGATAAGCAAAACGCTCTCCTCCAAAGCTCCTTGAAGTGCAAGAAGTCAGTGAGGATCAAAGGAACCATTAGCCACTCCCGGAACTTCAAAGGTTTCTCCGGTGGGAACTCTGAGAAGCAGCTGCCCCNGTCTGCTTTGGAGACTTCCATTACTGTAGAGAAACACGACATTACCTAGAAAGGTCACTGCACCGTTCTCTTTCCTCATGACAGTTGCATTGGCGGTTTTGTACACGTACTAAAAATGAGTTGCAAATCAAAGTATATATTAGGAGTAGAGTCCCATCCACTCCAACGAGCAGTGTAGTAATTTTTTTTCAGATGATTTGTGTTTAACTCAACATTCAAGTCTACAAAATCTGCTTAACTTTTTCACAGCCTTGGTCCCAGCCTTGAAAAGCGTCCTTTTACTAAAACATTTCATGCAGGCTATGGTGACCTGAAGCCAAAACAATGCAGTCAACCATATAAACTGCTGTTTTATTGTAAACATTGCCTCCAAATGTTCATTTTGATGATAATATTTTATCTGTAAGTTAAGATTTTTAAGAAATGTTATCGTAAGCCCCAAGTATATCATCTATGTGATAAACGAAAGTCCTATATAGTTAAACTTGGTTAAAGATATTTATACTAATAGAATGCTACACTTTTTGTTTGTTTGGTTGGTTTTGGTTTTTCAAGACAGGGTCTCTCTATGTAGCCCTGGCTATCCTGGCACTCACTAGGTAGACTAGACTAGGCCGGCCTCAAACTCACAGAGATCTACCTNCTTCTGTCTCCCAAGTGCCAGGANTAAAAGCCTNCACCACCACNNCNCNGCTGAGAGCTACATTCTTAAAAGATGTAAAATAGCTCAGTCTTGCACCCATAACTTTAGAATAAATGCACTGCACAAAGCATTCCTACCCTTAAAAAATCTTTCATAGGCGCTAGAAATATGGCTGTTTGAGAGAGCACTTGCTGTTCTCGTAGAGGACCCCGGGTTCAGNTCCCACCACTCACATGGTGGCTTACGTAGGTCTCTAACTCCAGTTTCAGGGGTTCTGGCACCCTCTTACAGCCTCCAGAGGCACTACACACTCATGATGCACAGACACCCATAAAAATAAATACATATTTAATAAAAATTATTTTCTAGAAGGAGTCATAGACAGACAAGCAAAGGAGTGTTCCAAAGAAGTGTGAGCATAGACACCTAAAGCACACAGAGAGCCTGGTTGTTCATGAGGAAGTGTATATGCCTGTGTAAACCAGAAGAAGTGGNCTAGAGGTTAGAATGATGGTTCCAGGCACAGGTTATGGTATNNCNAGCACAGCCATGGGGGCTAGAAATCACTAGGCACCTTTTGGGAACTTCAAACAATTCATCTCTAAATTCATTCATTCACATCAACAATGACCATTAATAGAGTATTTTGAGTTGAATTTGTTACTAGAAGAAGAAAATAATGGAAAATGTACTAACACACCAAGGAAAAAAAATTTCCTGATGGGCATGGCAGGAAGAAATGCCACAGAGGAACAAAGTGACAGGAGCACTAAGGAGGTGAAAGGTCCAGCTTGGGAAAGAGAGCAGGTGACTGTTGCCAGAGGGCAGAGAGAAGGAGATNGACACCGTCACATTAGTTGAAGGATGAGTCTGCACTTGAAGGGGGACAGGAGCTGTAGTGCGGATTCATTTGAGATGAAAGGCAATGGGCTCAGCACAAGAGAAGGGAGAGGTTCCAAGGAAGCATAGTTTTCACCTCCGAGGCTCGATTCCCAGGCAAGGCAACATGNACCATTCAGGGGGCAACTATGACCNTGAAGGTCNAGAGCCCCTGAAACNGGCCGCATGAGTCTCTTGGGTGAAGGGAGGTGTGAGCCATGGAGAACTGGAGGGGCTGCCTCCCACCCTCTGGACTGGGGGAAATAGGTGAGGGTGAGTTCAGATACTAAGTTTGTTGGATAGAGTGTCAAGCACAGCTAAGAAATAGTTCCCTTTCTTAGTGAAATGGCGGCAGTTGCCTGCAGGAGCATGATAAGCCAGCAGTGATTCAGCTGTGGTCTGATGAGACTAGCCCCAGAGACTGGCTTAACCGTCTCTGAAATATCAACAGCTAAGGGCACAGCTAAATTGGGGACCAATAATTTTCAACAGCTTTCAAATGAAAGGAAGGTAGTTCTCCCCAAGGCCTCTCACCAGCCCTGCATTTAGGTCTGTAGGCTGGTTATGAAATTAGTACAAGGTAGAAAGTAGTGGGAAGAGCGCTGTTTGACCATAACCCTGTCTGCTTCTGAGGCNCCTGGTCTGTGCCTGCAGTTGAGACTGCCAATTACTGTTCTCAAAAGAAGGCAAAAGGTTAAAGAACAGACCACCACCCCAAGCCCTCAATTCAAAGGGAAGAATCAACGTTAATTAAAGCATTTTAAACTGGGAATCTCAGAGTGTACCAGGTTAGGGAGTAAAATTACTGTTTTTACTAATATTCATCCTTTGGCTAAATTATAACAGTCCTCAGATTTGAGATATGTCCGTTCTTTCCACTAGAATGAAAAAAGTTAAGGACACACACATCCAGTGCTTTATGTATAATAGATAAGATTAGTAGGATTAAGAACCACAAGACATGTAAAATAAAACTACACAAATACTTAAATTATTCAGTGTTTGTGCCTATGGCACATCGTGTCATCCTGCTGAGTTAAGGGAACTGAAAGCATATCTTTTCATTATTTATGTCTTCATTCCCACAGTTGCCATGCAGGTCGGTACGCAGATCAGTTTCTCCTCTAAACCTAGACAAAAAGAGAAAAATGTCTTGCTGATAGCGAGACTTGGGAAAGAACTTTTCTTCTTCCGGGGAAATTCTGTGAAGTTGCTTTAAGATGTTGTTGTGAAATTGCTGTTGGTCTTTTTAACTGGTTTAATGAAGAGAGTGTTTTTCTTCTAAAACTTAAGATGTGCCCTTTTGTTCTTCAAAAGAGAACAACAAGTAATTGTGTTTTTTTTTTTAAAGTGGCTATTGCATCATAGGATATTACAAAGCAATGAAAATACCAATTACCCAGATAGAGGAGTAGCTGTATCACTCCCCTGCTCTGAGGCCATTTCTTTTCCTGTGAAGTCTTTGCTCACGGAGGTAGCTTTCTTTGTAGAATTTCACAGCAGGCAAATATGCCTGCAGCATTGTGGTGAATTAGTTCTATTTCTGTGCTACAACAACATTATCGCCATGTCAAGTAAAAAGTAAAAAAAAAGGAAACTATTTCCTAAGTTGAAAAGCAGACTTCCAAGAGATGTCATCTGACCCAGGAGGTCATTACTGAGATTTTAATACTGGATTACAAAGAGAACTCATTGGTGCTCAGATGTCAGAAACATTTCTATCTAATTGTAAAGGAAGCCAGAATTTACTTTGTTACTGTAAGAATTCAAGAGGGCTGTAGGATTGTGTCAAAAAAGCTTAAGACTCCTTTATGTGTCAGCTGGGGACTACAAAATAACAGCCCCCTGCCTTTAAGGAGATCTTCACGTTTCTGAAAACAAAAACAAAGGCAAAACAACAACAACAAAAAACAAACCTCACTTTTTTAACGTTTTTATTTAGTGTGTGTGTGTGTGTGTGTGTGTGTGTGTGAGAGAGAGAGAGAGAGAGAGAGAGAGAGAGAGAGAGAGAGAGAGAGAATATGTCTGTCACAGTTCATGTTTGGAGGTCAGAGAACAACTTATGGGACTTGTTTCTCTCCTTCCTCTATGCATGGCCCTGAGGCTGAGCTCAGGTCACTAGGCTTAGTGGTAACCTCCTAGACCCTATGAACCTTCTCCCTGGACCACAACTCTGATTTTTTTTTAAATAACTTTTTGAGAGACAGTATCCAATCAGCCCTTCAGTGTGACCAAATTCATTGTCAACTAACAATACAGAAAAATCTTTAAGGCGAGTTGCTCCTCTTTCTTATGCTGGGATTATGTGTGTTTTAAGAGACAGCTGTATTCCAAAGAGAAAAGATAAGCCACATTATTCTAAGTGAGAGTTTCCCTTAAACATTTCTCTGAGGATTGTGTGAAGCCTTTTGGGCATTGTTCCTTCATGATTTGAACAGATCATCTTCCTTTGGCCAAACTCCCAGATAATTCTTAGGAACTATGTATTTTAAAACACATGTGTGCATGTGTGTGCATATATATGTACATATATATACTGAACTTTTAAAAATTTGTTTATGTGTATAGGTGTTTCGCTTGCATGTATGTGCATATGTGTACCATGTGCATGCCTGGTACCTATGGAAGTCAGAAGAAGGCATCAGATTCCCTGGAATGAGTTATGGATTGTTGGGGGCCACCATGTGAGTGCTGGAAATCAAACTGGGTCCCTTGTAAGAGCAACAAGTGCTCTTAACCACTGAACCGTCTCTCCAGGCCCCTATATGTTTGTTTATGTGATAAGACTCTCACTGTGGAGCCCAGGCTGAACTCGAGCTCATGATTTTCTCCCCCAGCCTTCAGNAGGCATTATGGGTGGTCACCACTATACCTGGCCTGAAAAATGTATATCTTTAAACAATGTATTCATATATCTGAAAATATGATTGCTGTGATGATCGTATTGTTTTTTCGAGGAAGGTTCTCACCATGTAGCCCAGGCTTAGCTTGAGCTCACTGTGTAGCAAAGGGTGGCTTTGAACTTGCAACATTCCTACCTCAGCCTTTCAAATGCTAGGATTATATGTGTATGCCACTAGGCCTGGGTTTGGAAATTCGTTTTATTTTTGTGTTTTTTGAAGAGGACAGACAGGATTATGTCACACTCATGTATCTTATTTCCCTTCCCCACAAGGTATTGAGAGGGAATATGCTTTTGTGTTTGAGACAGAGTCTCATTAGGTAGTCTTGTCTAGCCTGGAATTCCATGTATAGACTCAGTTGGCCTTGAACTTGTGGCAATTCTTCTGCTTCTATCTTTTGAGTGCTGAGGTTACAGGTGTGGCCCACTAGCCTGGCTTTAGGAAACCTTTCCATACAAATGCCTATGGCAACTCAAATTTTCCAAAATGGCCTGTCCTAGTTAGGGTTTCTATTGCTGCAACGAAACACTATGACCGAAAAGCAAGTTCAGGAGGAAAGGAATTATTTAGCTTACATGTCCACAATGTAGTCCGTCATTGAAGGATGTCAGGACAGGAACTCAAGCAAGGCAGGAACCTGGAGGCAGGAGCTGATGCAGGGGCCAAGGAGGGGTGCTGCTTACTGGCTTGCTCCCCATGGCCTCCTCAGCCTGCTTTCTTATGGAACCCAGGACCACCAGCCCAGGGATGGCACCACCCACAATGGGCTGAGCCCTCCCACATCAGTCACTAATTAAGAATATGCCTTACGGCCTGATTTTTTTATTTTTTATTTTTTATAGACAGAGTTTCTCTATATATCCCTGGCTGTTCTGGAACTCGCTCTGTAGACCAGGCTGGCCTCAAACTCAGAGATCCTCTTGCCTCTGCCTCCTGAGTGCTGTAATTAAAGACATGTACCTCCATCACCTGGCTACAGCCTGATCTTATGGAGTCATTTTCTCAGTTGACGGTCCTTTCACGTGACTTTAGATTGTGTCAAGCTAACATAAAACTGTCTGGCTGTTGGAGCCCACAGAGGTTTCCTAGTGGTTGTACCCAGCAGGGCTGCATAAGAGGATGATTGGGCCATAGGCCTGGGTACCAGGTGTTTGGAAGGGTCTATACTTGGTTGTATCTAGCAGGGGGAGGTCTTTTTTGCCTCACTGCTTGGCATTGTTATAAAAAGCCCTTTTGAATCAAGTTCTGGGCTGGTGGGTGATAAGATTTTAGGCCTCTCCACCAACACAGCAATCCAAATCAGACCAAATTAGAAAAAGCCCCGGTTTAATGGGTAAAGCATTCCTGTGTGATTCTCCACCTCCACCCCCCCCAGAGAGGAGACGGGACCAGAGACCAGAAGAACCATGTGTCTGTTTTCTGCGATGCAGCTTATATACCCTATGGGAGTGGTCTTGAGCCTCTCTAGGGGAGGAGCTGTGTTTGGTGGGCTTTGAAGGGGCAGGTTTGGGGAAAGAGATGGGGGAGGGGAGTTGTGGATTTTCTACCAGAACATTCCAGACTCTTCGGGTATAGGATGCCAAGGTGCCAGGGGCTGAGGTGGAGCTCCCACCTAAACAGTGGGTTTTGACCCAGGCCTTCCTGAGGCTATCCTGTGTTTCTGTCTTTCCTTTCATCATCTAGGTATTTCTATCTAAATATTTCCTACTTCTCTCTGCTCAAGAGTACCCTGGTCATCAAAATGGGGGCTGGTCCCCCACATCCAGCACAACTGACCCCTTCTCAACTTGACATACAAAACACATCACAATTAAGCCACAACCTTTCCTTCTTTATTCATCCCCAAGATCTCACATTAAAAATATAAAAAAACTTTAAAAGTCCCACAGTCTTTACAAATTCAAACACATTAAAATTTCAGTCCCTTAAAAAAAAATCCAATCTCTTTTAAAATCCAAATTTTCTGTAAAACTCCAAAATATCTTTCTTTTCTTTTCTTTCTTTCTTTTTCTTTCTTTCAAGTTTAAAGTCTCTCAACTGTGGGCTCCTGTAAAATCAAAAATGAGTTAAATACTTTATTGCTTCAAGAGTGAAGAACTAGGGCACAGCCACAGTCTGAACAAAGCAAAACCAAATANCCAACAATATAAATAACACAACATCCAATGTCTGGGACCCTCATATTATCTGGGCTCCTCTAAAGGGATCATTTTCCTGGCTCTGTCCTCTGCAACACACACACACAGCTTGTCTTCTAGGTTCCAAATGGCTTCGCTCCATAGCTACTGCTGTTCTTGGTGGTCATCTCCAAAATGCTGGGGTCTTCAACTGCAACTAGGCTGCATTTTCACCAATAGCTTCTCCCTAGGCTCTCCTCATGGTGCCAAGATGCAAAATCTCTGCACGACCCTCCAATCCTGGGTCTTCAACTGCCGCCACTGAGGCTGCATCTTCACCAATGGCCTCTCACAGTGGCAAGCCTCAACTGCTCTCCACGATCCCTTCATGCCTTCAAAACCAGTTCAGTTGTCATTACAACCTTGGCCACTTCTAAAACACAGCTTCTGTGTGCTCTTAGGAAACACTCCCCAGGTTTTACCTCAATGATGCTGGTCTCTTCTTATCACTGATAATTTCTCAGCTCCAGGTGACCAGAATGGCAAAGTTTAGCCTAGCAAAGGTTTCCCTTGAGTAGCTCTGGTATCTTGTTAATCACAGCTGATTCTTCAGCCTCAGCTAACGAGAACCACAAATTCTTAACTCCAATGGCCTGGTAGAGTCTTTGCTTCCTTCTGAAATTTCACAAGCCAGGCCTTTATCATCTGTATTGCTCTCAACACTCTTATCTCTCAAGCNTCTTCAGAACNGTTCAGTGAGCTCTCAAGAGTCAAGGACATTTCTAGTCTAAAGTTCCAAAGTCCTTCTACAATTCTCCCCAANACAACATAGTCAGGTCTGTCACAGTAATACCCCACCATCTTGCCACAAAACTTGGGGTTTCTATTGCTGTGCTCAAACACCATGACTATGGTGGTTTGCAAGAAAATGGCCCCCAAAGGGAGTGGCACTAAAATGGGAGGTGTAGCCTTGTTGGAGGAAGTGTGTCATTGTGGAGGTGGGCTTTGAGGTCTCATATATGCAAACACCTTCTGTCATAGAAACCTATCCCTGAAAACATTAATTGTGGGCACACCTGACTAGCTCTATAAACCAGTTTAAATAAATAAAAAAACTATTTTAATACATTTTATTTTTTTAAAAACATGTATGGGTGTTTTGCCTGTATGTAGGCTTGTCTGTGCACCATGTGCATTCCTGAAGTCCTTGGAGGCCAGAACAGCTTGTAGCATCCCTTGGACCTGTAATTACAGACTNTTGTGAACTGCCATACGGGTGCTGGGAATCTAACCCTAGCAGCAAGTGTTCCTACCCGCTAACTCATCTCTCCAGCCCCTACAAACAACTTCAAACAAAAACAAAACAAATAACTTGATTAGTATGCATGTGAGTTATTTACATGACCTTTGTGCCTCTGAGCCCAGATATGCAGCAAACTACCAGCTGTGGACTACAGCAGACAGAGGTAAGCCACATGCTCAAATGCATGCTGAGGCTCTTGTCTTCTACACCTGCTTAGCATGCACGTCACACGGGAAGATCCCGTGAACTCTTTCTCGGTGCTTCTCAACCTAACACAATTACAATCACAAATTAGTAATGTGCTTCTTAGCTACCACTGTCTCTGTCACTTTTCTCCAGGTGTGCCTGTAGTTGTCCAGCACCTGTTAGTCATTTATGCCTCCAATTTTCGGGATGGAGGAATAGGGCAAGAGATACTTTGGAAGACGACTAGCCGTTCTCTTGTCCCCACGGGATGATGAAGTTCNTTCCTATTGCAAAATGCTATCTTCACNGCGCAATGCTCTCAATTCCCTCTTTTTCGCCGTCCAGTCGGGGATTTGCTACCTTTGTAGCCGCTGCTCCCTGCCCCACGCGCCAGGTCAGAGCCAAAGTTGGAACGGTGCGGCCGCGAAAAGGCTCTGGCGATCGCAGCCCTGCCTTTCCCTGGAGGATACCCCGGCGACTTCCGGGGCCAGGAACCCCAGGCTAGAGCCACACCCCCCGGCGCGCGGCCTCCCGGAAGCCCTCGGGAGACACCTCGGGCCCCGCCCTGTCTCTTATACACATCTAGATGTGTATAAGAGACAGGTTCTTTCCTATTGCAAAATGCTATCTTCACCGCGCAATGCTCTCAATTCCCTCTTTTTCGCCGTCCAGTCGGGGATTTGCTACCTTTGTAGCCGCTGCTCCCTGCCCCACGCGCCAGGTCAGAGCCAAAGTTAGAATGGTGAGGCCGCGAAAAGGCTCTGGGGATGGGCTGGCGATAGCCTTGGTCCGCAAGCCGCCGCAGCACTCGCAGCCCTGCCTTTCCCTGGAGGATACCCCGGCGACTTCCGGGGCCAGGAACCCCAGGCTAGAGCCACACCCCCCGGCGCGCGGCCTCCCGGAAGCCCTCGGGAGACACCTCGGGCCCCGCCCCTGCAGCTGTCTCTTATACACATCTAGATGTGTATAAGAGACAGTCTCTCGGCTGTGTCGCTTCTAGGATGGCGGAGGTACCGCCTGGGCCTAGCAGCCTCCTCCCACCACCAGCGCCTGCGGCCCCAGCGGCGGCCGAGCCCCGCTGTCCGTTCCCGGCGGGGGCTGCGCTCGCTTGCTGCGGCGAGGAGGACGACGAGGAGCACGAAGGCGGCTGCGGGAGCCCAGCGGGCGGCGAGGCGGCGACCCCGGCCAAGGCGCGTTCTTGCCTTCGCTGCCCGCAGCTGCCTCCGGAGCAGCAGCAGCAGCAGCAGCAGCTCAACGGATTGATCGGCCCAGAACTGCGACACCTCCGGGCCGCGGCGACCCTCAAGAGTAAGGTCCTGAGTGCAGCGGAGGCGGCCGCCCCCGACGGGGCCCCCAAAGTGACTGCCACAAAAGGAGCCGAGGGACACCCGGGGGAGAGACCAACCCACTCGGTCCCCAACAATGCAAGAACTGCGCTCTCCGGCCGGCCAGAGGCGGCGGCGGCGGCGGCGAGCGACCCCGCGGCGGCTCGCAACGGACTGGTGGAGGGCAACGAGCCGGAGGAGGAGGAGGAGGACGAGCAGGTGCGGCTGCTGTCTTCGTCTCTGGCCGCCGGCTGCGGTATAAGGAGCTCCCTGGGCCGGGAGGCCGAGCCCGGGGAGGATCGGACGATACGATACGTCCGGTATGAATCCGAGCTCCAAATGCCTGATATCATGAGACTGATCACCAAAGATCTGTCTGAACCCTACTCCATTTATACGTATAGATATTTTATCCACAACTGGCCACAGCTGTGTTTCTTGGTAAGTGGATGAAAGCATGAAAGCAGGGTGAGCCCAGCAGAGATCTTGGCCACTCACGCAGGGCAGGGAGTGTGAGGGCCCAGTGTGTGGCAGTGGTTGTGTCTTTCATTTTCATGGTATCTGTAGATCGCTAAAGTGCGCGCGCGCACATTCCTAGTTATTAAATGGAACTGTGTGGAAGGTAAGAGCTCATGATCGGGGTTAACTTGCCCCTGTTGTAACAGCAGCAAGCCTGCGCAAAGCGTGTTTCACCTGGGGAGGGGGAGGTGTCTTAACGTCCTGTTTACTTTAGCTTCTAATCGTGTTTAACCTTCATTAATTACTCTTCCTCATCCTCAGAGCATTTTGAAGTGATTTAACTGGAACATGGTTCTGTTAACATACAGGCCTTAGTAATAACTCAGTTACAGCCATAGACAGGGAAGGATATATGCAGTAAACATGTTGTGGTGAACGTGCTTGTCAGTAAACTTGCTGTGGCCACGTTGGAGAATGAAATCTCAGAGCCATGGTCATGGATTTTGGACATTGTTTTCTTCAGTAGGACAATAGTTGTAGTCAGCCTGCTTTCAGATGTGCCATTGCAGAAGGTGTCACTCACAGCTTTGGTGGCTGAAAGGCCCCTGAAACTTGAACAGAAGGTCCTTTCGTGGGATACAGGAAACTTAAGTGTGAAACTACTTAAAAACTGGTGCTATTGGTTTGTATGGAGTATAGTGGACAGAAGTTATATTTTTTGAACCTATATGTAAGCCAAACAGATTTGTCTATTAGATAAGATGAATAACTTTTAAGTTTACATTCCCAGCACCAGTAATCTCTGAACAGTAACATTGACCCGCTTTCTGTGTATATGAAACCTTTAACTGAGATATTGTTAGACTTGAGGTGTAAGCTGTGTGTCATGAGCACAGCACATACTTTTAAGGGAGTAAAAGCTCCTACTGTTATTACTGTTTTAACCCTGACTTAGTTGCACTCAGTATTCCTTGCAGTATGTTTTGACAAGTAGTTTTGCTAGCTTTCGTGTTAATTATGCTTAAACTTTATTTTAGAACATTTGTTTAAACTTTAGGTATTATTTTGTATTCCAGAAAGCATGTTTTTTTGTTTTTATTTGTTTTGTTTTTTGTTTTTCTTAAGGATTCTTAGTATTGTATTTAAATAGTTCTGCTGGACATGGTGGGGAACGCCTTTAATCCCAGCACTTGGGAGGCAGAGGCAGGAGGATCTCTGAGTTCAAGGCCAGTCTGGTCTACATAGCAAGTTCCAGGACAGCCAGGATTGTGTAGAGAGACCCTATCTGAAAAAACAAAGACAGAAGTTCTAAGACATATTAGTGGCAGTTAATATAGGACAGTGTATTGTGTATTGATTTAATTGTAAGTTAATCCACAAAGTGTATAATGGAGTCACATTTGAAACTGAAGTGGAGCTGGGGATGTGGTTCAGTGCTAGTGGGCTTGAGTCATGTCTTCTCTAGACCTCAGTTTTTCTGGCATTTTATACTATGGTAAACTTCAGTTTTTTATGTTCACCCCTCTTAATTGACAAGTTAATTTGTACTTTAGCCTTTACTAGCCAAAGTTTAACATGAAGTTATGAATATCTAGAAATTGAAATGTGTACAAGTAGCTGGCCTCTAAGGTTTCTCATGGAATATGAATCTGGAGATAGCGAACAATAAAATAGTTACCCAATAGAGGCAGTTTACAACTGGATCTTTTATATGGTTTTCAAATTGAATTTCCCATAAGAACTAATTTTTATAAATAGTGTCTGAATTATGTCTTTCAAATTATGTGTGAAAGGACAATCTTAGAGGTAATCTAGACCCACTTTGTTTTCTTTCTTTAAAGGGAATGAAAACCACAGTGACGTATGATGTTTAAACCTCCAGCTGTTTAGGAGCAGAGAGGTCTCTACCTCTCTGGTCTCCTGGCCTCTCATGATGGCAAAGTATATGAGGAACCATGACGTATTCTTGACCTATTTTACCATTGTGGCATGTAGTTGTTGTCACCAAGGGGCAGTTGTCCTTCTAAGCNTCAGTCTTGGGATGAGAATCCTCAAAGTATCCCTAGGTTCCAAGGAGAATGTGTAGTAGACCAAATGGGGTATGTGAGATTGAACCTTAAAAATTGCCCATATTTGATTGACTCAGAAAAGCGAGGTTTTTAAGATTCTTCCTAATATTTGTAACACTTTGGAGAATAGAAGCTAGTACAAATGAGTCACTGTCAATTACCATAAACTTTACCCCTTTATAGTTCACAATATTTTCAGTTTCAGTGTTTTTAGAAGTTATTAAATTTATGACTAGCTNTGCAATATAGTATTTCCATTTATTTGTTCTGAATTTAACTTTCTGGTGTCTTCCAGTGTTCTCTTTGTAATGTTCTGGAATTTCAGAATCTGTATTTTGCACATACACTTTTTTCATAGTTCTGTAGACTTGACAGGCTTTTAAAAGCCTTGTGAAGTTAAACAGATTTGCCACTTCCTATACTTCAGAAAACACATTTAATAATATGCTTCAAAAGTATGTGCAGTAGCTTGTTTGGAAAAAAAAGTCAACAANTGATTTAGTGATTGTTATAAATGTTTATTAGGATTGCAGTATTTTTATAATGAGCAAGTCATGTATCCATATATCAAATTTTTATTTTTAGATGATATGTACAACTTGACTTATGCTTCTCTACGTTTTTAATTAGGGAAATAATGTAGTCTCAAGAATAAACTAGCAATATTCTGTTTGCTTTTTACTTATATGGACAGAGGACAAATATTTGTTTGAAATTCCAGTGCAGTTTGAAAGTATTGTCTAGCTGTATTTAGTGGCTTTAATTTTTCTTATTGAATGGGTTTATTAGCTGTAGGATATAGCTATCCTATGGTCTTATGTAAGATATACATGTATTTCCATTTCACATGAGCCTAGCTTACTGGGTAGGGCAATTTTTTTTTTTTTTTGGCTGTTACAAATACATGATTTGGTCTGTGATAATTATGTATATGTGTACACATGTGCACATGTACATACATACATATTAGACACATACATACATATGTACATATGTATTACTATATATATTTGTACTGACAATCCAGATCAGAAAATACTACTAGTAGGGCTGGGCGTGTAGCTCTGTGATAAAGTACTTGCAGGTTACTGGGTTCAGTCCTCAGCACTAAAGTTGTTCATTTGGGTAACTTTTATCTCTGTTTCAGCTGTTAATACAAAAAGAAATTAAATTGATATGTTGTGCATTAAATTGATATGAATGAGAAAACAAAATGGAAATAATGATTGTAAGGTTTTTTTGACCCAGAGGAATTATGGAATATGTGATACAATGGGAATGAACTATTAACAGTTAATGACTTCACTGTCCCTTCAGCAGGATTTACTAAATGGATTAAAATTATCTTGCTTATAAAGATTTTTCGACAGTTTATTTAAAAAGGAATTTCAAGAAATGTATTAAATAATAGACCACAAAATGTTTACAACAAATTCAAGTTTAAATAGATATTAAGTGTATGTTAGTTAGAGTTTGCTTACTAATCTTTTGACCGATTCCTGGTGTTGTTGAAATAGTTGTTTCTGGAAAGTTAGTTTACAAAACAGAAAATTACTTGCTGAGATATTGTCCTATTTATATTTCTCAGTATACACTATTAGAACATTTAGCAGTTTTGAAATACTTGATAAACATTTGCATTGATAACATTGGAATATCAGAATGAGTTATCAGCATTATTTAACATTCAGCCTTTAACACTCTCTTAACCTGATGGTTTTGTTAAAATATAAATAAGTCATAGTATTCTAATTACACTAATGTAAAGATTGGAATCTAAGATATGTATATGTATATAACTTAAGATATCACGTATACATTTTATATATATATGTCATATGTGTATTGGAGACAGGATTTTGCTGTGTAGGGAAAGCTGGCCTTGAACTTAAGATCCTTCTGACTCAGATCCTTCCGTCTTAGCCTACTGAGTGCAGGCTACTGAATTTCTGGAAGCTTTATGATAATGACTCATACTGTCTGGAATATCCTGAAAACGAGACCATCATATATTAGTCTTTGTAGTGCTAAAGTGCCATTTGAGTGTGATATAAGTAATACTTTCTAAACAATGCTTTTTCTGAAAAAAAAAAATTACAGGTACTTTTTTCTTGAGTTAACTACCAGGTGTATTTTCAGTTATGTTTTATATTTATCTTTCATTAAATCTTTANTATAAAATACTTGTAATACTCTGCTGATGGGAAAATTGTACAATATTTTATTGTATTCTAATAAGTAGACATTTNTTTAAAATAATTTGTTTGCTTACTCCCTCTTCCCAAATGTAAACAGGTCTTTATTGCAAACTATATTAATTATAAGCACTTGATATGTAGTCTGTAAAAGTCCTTTGAGTGTTTACCTTGTAGAAATCTTGTTTCCCTTTCTCTTAGGGCTTAATAAGCATTTAAAAAAAAATCATGATCTGAAGAAAGTTTGAGTTTTAGAAACAATATTTGAAGAGTTTTGAGATTCAGATTTCTGAAACTTTCTGTGATTGCTGTTTTGCTTTGGAGTTTTACTGAGTTCTTCTCTCAAAAAATGCTGACCAAGGGTCAGTTGCTGTTTTCCCTTGGTAATTTTGCAGTACCTGATGGCATTGTATTCTTCATAACTGTTTGTTTATTTTCAAGGCCATGGTAGGGGAGGAGTGTGTAGGTGCCATCGTTTGCAAGTTGGATATGCACAAAAAGATGTTCCGCAGAGGTTATATAGCCATGTTAGCCGTGGATTCCAAATACAGGAGAAATGGCATTGGTAAGGAAAACGTTATTTCACAAAGGGTGAATAAATGATTTTCATTTTTGTGTTTTGAAACAAAATATTTAAATGTCAATATGTAGTAATAAACTTCAAGGTAAGGGAAGAAAGTTTTGTTTTTCAATTAATTTCTTGTGTGTCTGTGTACACACCTGGTTACAGATGTCTGAGGACAGACAGCTCTGGGGGGTCAGTTCTCCTTTCACATGGGTTCTGGGGATTGAATCAGATTATCAGGCTTTATGGCCAAGCACTATTACTTGCTTGACCATCTCACTGTCCTTAAGATTGTTTTCCTCTCAACATATTTTCAAACATTCTTAAAATAGGTTTTATAATTAATGTTTTTGAGAGATTATCTTTTTAACAAGTAGAAGATGATCAGTTTTTGTCTTCAGTTTTTAAAAANTTGATCCAGAATGCTTTGTAGTATACTAAGTACTGGAGAAAGTATTCTGTTTTTTTATAGAGTTATGAGAACATTTTATACCAGGTACTCTTTGGACGTTAATCAAGCTAAAATTATGGAGTAGTTGTTATCATTAACTAATGCTAATCATCAAACCTGTTGTAGTTTGAGAGTCCAAAAGAAGGTAATTATTTATTCTGAGATTCATGTTCCTAGTCTTTTTTTTAAAAGTTGCATTCCTTAGTTTTTTTACATTTGTGTGTGTGTGTGTGTGTGTGTGTGTGTGTGTTTGAGAGAGGGAGGGAGGGAGAGGGAGGGAGAAAGAGACAGAGACAGAGATACAGTGCATGTGTAGAGGTTAGAGAACAATTTTTGGGAGTCTCTTTTATCCTATCATGTGTGTCCCAGGGATCTGATCCCCTGCTGAGTCATTTCTGGGTCAACATGTGTGTTTTTTAAGTGTCACTAGAATCATCTGGATGGTTTAAAAGCAGATGGTTAGACCCTCCTTGAGAATCTCATTCCGCTGGTCGGGCTCAAGCTTTCCCTGTTGACTGTTTTGTAAGTCTAGTGAGAACTACTGTCCTAGTGTCCAGTACCTGCTGGTTCTTTTTCACAATGGATGATGAGATGAAGAAGTGCTTGTTGGGATGTGTAAAATCCTTGGATGTATTTAAAGCTAAGTCAGTCTTTGTGAAATAATATTTGATAGGCTTTTAGTACTATTACCAGTTTTGTTACTTGTAGCTTTAAAAAATATGGATATTACTGTCTAATACTCATATTTAAGACTTTCAAAGTCAGGATCATGTCATGAGGAATCCCTATAAATATGATAGGAGTTTGTTTATTTATTTGTTTGACATTGGCTTTAAACTGCTGGGCTCAAACAGATATTCCTGCCTTAGTTTTCCGAGTAGCTGGGGATTACAGTCAGGTGCCACTGTGCTAAGCTGGTTTAAAAGGTAAAGGACTTTGTTTTTGGATAGTGTTAACAGTAAAGAACAGTAAATTCTACTAAAATTTGTAATGAATTTGGTTTGTTTTATAGACAAGTTTGAAACTTTGATGCTTTTGAAAAGAGCTAAGGACTTAGAAGAAACAGTACTCTTGATTGACAGGTTCCAGTAGAAACCATTGTTTTAAGATCACATCCTGACCCAGCCTTCTTATGAGATATGTACACACTCACATGCCTGGTTTGAAAATGAAGTGATTTTAAAATAAAAGTTGTCTTTTTTGAGAGAGGGGTCTCACTGTGTAACCTTGGCTGGCCTAGAACTCACAGAGGTCCATCTACCTTGCCTCCCAAGTGCTGCTAGAACTCATAGAGGTCCATCTACCTTGCCTCCCAAGTGCTGCGATTAAAGGTGTATACTACCACACCTGGCAAAATTTGTCTTTCTTAAAATCAGATTTGGCAGTTGTTATTTCTTTTNAAGTATCAGATATATGTGACACTGAATTATGATAAACTTTCTAGACATTTACAGACGCACCACCAGCATCAATNAGAGTGCCTGGCCTTGTTGTGTCAGGCTCACTATGTTTTNCAGCAGCTGGTTTTGTCTTGGCCCCTTGTGGGCTATGCAGTTCTTGTTGTCTTGTGCCTTGTGTCTAGAGATTTGGATGACATTTGGTAAAATCAACTGAGGTCATTCAGTAACTTCTTGCTAGCTCACAGAATTTTACTGTATTTTTCCCTTTCCTAATATCTTGTAACAAACATACTCTTGCTTGAGGCTAAGAAGACCTGAGAAAAAGGAATCTATCAGGAGGTAGATATTCCCAAGACAGCCTTATTTATATATGGAGGTTCTGTGGGCTTNTCCCAGCTGATTAGAGATCAGATTCAACCCAATATTTGACATTTCTGTGCATTTCTGATTATCATAATTTAGATTCTTTAAGAGACTAATTATACTTTCCCTTCATTAATACTCAGATCTATATTCTAGGTACTAACTTGGTAAAGAAAGCTATATATGCCATGGTTGAAGGAGACTGTGATGAGGTGAGTCTTTCAAGTGTTTAACCCTCTTGTCCTGGGCAGGGTTCTACTGGATAGAATTTTTACAGTATCCTGGAGTAATAGTACTGTAAGTTCATTGCAGATCTTCTACACAAATGCAGATTGTGGAGGAAATGTTATTTTGTTAGAAACAACAATTGTAGAGTAAATTTCAAGATAACAAAGTTGAGTTTCTTCAGAATACATGAGTGAAATCTAAACATTCAGTAAATACTTAACATTCAAAAGCTTTGTTATCAGCTGAGTCATTTAAGTAAGTTGTTGTTTCTTTTTTGCTTACCTTTTGTCCTGTTGTTTAACTTTCTTTTTTTTTTAAAAATATGGTAAAACTCTCAATGTGTATGGAGGACAGTTCACTCTAGGAAAATGTCTCTAAGTGTTAAGTAATGAATGGCTGGTTTGCATATTAACATAGGAGCACATCTTATCTCTTCTGCTTGTCTGTGAGGCCTTTTGCCACCTGTNCTTTGTTTTTTACTACAGCACTATGCTTCACACATGCCTAGTAAATATTGGTGATAACTGGGGATGTTAACNTTGTACAATAATGTAGGTGGGAACAGTTTTAACTAGAGAATGGATGCTTTTTATAGCAGTGATGACTAAGAAATAAAGTTATTGTACTTTATGAGCAACACAAATAAATGTTAGTTACCCTTGGAAAAAAGTCACTTGTTTGGTCCTTTGAGACAAGAGTCTCACTATGTAGCCCTGGCTGGCCTAGCACTTGTTGGTGCTTGCCTCATCTTCTCAAATGCTGGGATTAGAGGTGTGCACCTCTGTGCTCAGCACTTGTCTTTACTGTGTCTTAGCAAAGTTGTCAGGTACACGAGATTAGGTGATTCCTTTGCTTTGACCTTAATAAATGCTTTGATAACTTTTTAAAGCCCAGGGTTTTGATTTGTTTTGTTGTGAGACAGAGTCTCTGTCTCAGGCTGGACTAGAGTTTACTAGGTAGTCCAGGCTGCCCTTAAACTGGCTATTCTCCTGCCTTAGCCTCCAGAGTACCCAAATTATAGAAGTATGCCCTGCTAAAGTTAAATTTTTGGTATAAAATTTATAGTAATTTAAAATAAGGAGTCTCTGTGTGTGTGTTTATGAAATTCCTCCTACTGTCTTGTTTCTCAACTATGTCCTTTCTACTGAAAGCTGATTATCTACCTTCACATTTTCTAAGCATATTTTCATGCAGATGTAATAAATTTTTAGGCTTCACAAAAGTTGCTTAGCTGTTTGGAGAAATCTTTGAGTTGATAGACTGTATTTTGATTTTCTGCTTCTGAGAATTACTTCTTGTGAACAGGGCCAGGAACTACTTTGTTCCTGGGGTTAAGTCCGTTATGAGTTGTATTAGTCATTGCCTGTGAGGCAAGATGTGTACTTATTAAGTGTTGAACTAATACTAGCCTTTTCGTCCAAGCTTCTAAAATAGGATATGGAGATTTTGAAAAGACTGTGTTAGTGTATGGCTAAATCTTAATTTTATTATGTATTTTAGAATTGAATCCTATTACTTATTTGTGTATTTATTTATTTATTGTGTGTGTCAGTGTGTGTATGAATGAATGTAGAGGCCAGAGGTTGACATTGGTTGTCTTCTTTAATTACTTTCCATCTTAATTTTTGAGATAGGATTTCATTGAACCTAGACCTCATCAGTTCACCTGGGCTTGGTAGTACTTTACTCACTAAGTTATCTCACTGGCCCCATACTGTAAGTATCTTGAGTGAATGGTATGGCTTATTTAAAGAACTCAGTATGAGACACCTTGATTTCTTATCCATCTTCTGCNACTTAGCAATTATATAATTGAGGGCAAATCATTTAACTTTGCCTACTCTGTCATTTTGAGTGAAGTTATGTTAATATGCTTTTAACTTTTGTTGTGAAGAACAGTAGTTACTTGTTCATTCATCAGCTATCTAGTCAAGGTCTGTAGGGAGCCAGACAACAGTGGGCACAGCCTGCTGTCTGAACTTCCAGCCTACAGTGTTAAAAGGTATTGTCTAAACTTGGCCAGTTTGGCTTATCTTCATAATGGTTTATTGGTGGAGAATCGGTGGAGCATCACTGTAATTGTATTTCTCTGTTAAAGAGAATCAAACACATTAAGCTTCTTTAAAAAAAATGTNTGTGTCTGTGTCTGTGTGTCTGTGTCTGTGTGTCTGTCTGCCAGCCACCTGTGTGTAGGAGTTCAAGAAGGCCAGAAGAGTGGGCCCCTTAGAATAATAGCTCATAGCTGTGAGCTGTCTGATATGAGTCCTGGGAACTGAATTGGGTTCCTCTGTAAGAACAGTACATGCACTTAACCATTGAGCCATTTTTCTTACTGTTTTTTTTTAAGACCCCCCCCCCAAAAAAAATCCAGAATATCTCTTGTTGGTTGTCTTTTATTCTTTGTGCTCTTTACTCTTTTTTCAGGGCCCGCCACCCAGCTCCCAAAGAAATCACACACATAGAGGCTTATTACTTGTAAATGTCCAGCCTTAGCTTGGCTTACCTCTAGCCAGCTTTCTTAACTTATTAGCCCGNCTTTTTGCCTCTGGGTTTTTATCTTTCTCTATTTCTGTCTACCTTTCATTACTTCTTACTCTATGGCTGGCTGTGTGGCTGGCCCCTTGCATCCTCCTCTCCTGTTTTGCTCCTTCCTTCTCCTTTTCTCTCCTATTTATACCTGCTAGCCCTGCCTATCCTTTCTCCTGCCTCGCTATTGGCCGTTCAGTTCTTTATTAGACCATCAGGTGTTTTAGACAGGCACAGTAATACAGCTTCACAGAGTTAAACAAATGCAACATAAAGGAATGTGACACATCTTTGCATCATTAAACAAATGTTCCACAGTATAAACAAATGTAACACATCTTAAAATAATATTCTACAACAATTATCTTTTGGCTTCTTTTGTCATACTTTTATGTAAAGTAAAAGAGCTTTGTAGTAAATTTCCATTATAAACCTTGATTTAAAAACATATTTATAATAATTGAAGTGATAAAAATGTTGAAAAATAGTTAACTTTTTTTCTTAGCATATTCTACTATAATGAGTAATACATGATCTCTTGGGAAATATTCAGTATACTAAGGCCATCTTTACATTTTGATAAGAGTAGCCATTTGTAATTTTTTCTATATAGTTAGGCTTAATTTATTAGGATGGTAACAAACCAAAAATCAAATATATTTTTTTAAGGTTTGATTTTACTTAGTGTATGTATGGGTATGCCACGTATGTCTGAGGAAGCCAAAAGAGGGACTCAGGTCCTCTAAAGAAGAGCAGCAAGTGCCCTTAACCACTGAGTCATCTCTCCAGCCCTGGACTGCAAGTCTTAAGCACACAGTTCTATCTGTGTAGATGTAGTTACCTTTATTATATATTTAGAACAGTGGTTCTCAGCCTATGGGTCACAACCCTCTTGGGGGTTGAATGACCCTTTCACAGGGGTCACCTAATACCATCAGAAAACACACTTACATTCTTANTCATAACAGCGGCGAAGTTACAGTTATGAAGTAGCAATGAAGATAATTTTATAGTTGGTGGGGGGGTCACCACAACATGAGGAACTGTGTTAAAGGGTCGCAGCATTAGGAAGGTTGAGAATGACTGGTTTGGAATAGTTTAGGTTGCTAATTATTAATGAAAGTGGACTTAGATCCCCTTGCCCAAGTTGATTAGATTTTCTAGTTATTGCTTTATCCTTCCCCTGGGAAATACTGGAAAGGACTGAAGCGTGGTTACTATGAAGTTCTAGCTTATACTTGGGTTCTATTTGTCCCTGTTTACTGGTTTTCTTTTTTAAAGATCTATTTATGTATTTTTGTGTGTGTGTGTGTGTGTATGTGTGTGTGTGTGATTTGTTTATATGTACGTCTGCACACCAGAAGAGAGCATTGGATCCCATGAGACTACAGTTAAAGATGGTTGTGAGCTGCCATGTAGGTGCTGGGAATTCAGAACCTTTGGAAGAGTATCCAGTGCTCTTAGCCACTGAGCCATCTCTCCAGCCTGTTTACTGTTTTTTTTGAGTTTCATTCATCTGTAAAGTATAGAC
Source organism: Neotoma lepida (assembly GCA_001675575.1). Classification (NCBI taxonomy): domain Eukaryota; kingdom Metazoa; phylum Chordata; class Mammalia; order Rodentia; family Cricetidae; genus Neotoma; species Neotoma lepida. The sequence goes on from LZPO01117260.1 coordinate 98,866, forward strand.
CAGTGGTTCTCAATCTTCCTAATGCTGTGACCCTTTAATACAGTTCTTCATGTTGTGGTGACCCCCAGTCACAAAATTATCTTCGTTGCTACTTCATAACTGTAATTTTGCTACTGTTANGATTTATAATGTAAATATTTTTGGAGATAGAAATTTGTCAAAGGCTCATGACCCACAGGTTGAGAACCAGTGATGATATAGATACCCATGTCTGTTTCTTGAGGTTGCTGTCTAAATATAGCTATCCTTTTTTTTTAACTTTTTATTACTGTGAAATAAGTTAGTAGTTTTGCATTATGGCAACATAAGTTTTTCTCAAATTAAATTGCCTTTATTTAACGCTTTAGTTGTAATTACATGTTGACCTAATAACAGAATTTCTAAGAATTTCCCAAGAGAATTATTCAAATCTGAAAACTTGTACTCAGGTATTCTAGTATAGCATTCAATATTAAACTTGAATTTTTGTTTGACCGTGGCAGTTTTTCACTATGGAGCTTTGGCTAGCTCAACNGTCATAGAGAGCTCTTGCTTCTGCTAGGATTGAAGGTGTGTATCCAACTTGTACATGGGCCATGTGTTTCAGAATAGCTATGAATTTGGCCCAGCATGTTTNTAAGCAATATCGTATCACATTGTTAAAAGCTTGGACACCTATAAAAGGTGAAGNAGCATAGTTGGTTCTAGAGACTTGACAGTTTCTAGAGACTTGACAGGTTCTAGAGACTTGATGAGGGAGACTTAGAGGACCACTTTGAGAGAAAATTTCAGAGGGAGAATTGACAGTACTCAGTGCTTAGATGGGTATAGGAGAGTAGTGAGAAAAGAGTTTAAGACTCCTGTGTTTCAGGCTGAGGAACTGGATGGTGGGATGGAGAGCCTCTTCACCATGATGCAGAATTGTGCAGGCCCTGAGAGGTTTTGGACATAGCAAATTGAGGTGCTATCTTTTCTCTCTGTCTCTTGAATTCTTGTCGAAGATAGAACAGGAAGAGCCTCAGTGCTTTCTGGATGCTNTGTTGTGTCTTTGTTTAGTTGTACTTTTGCCATTTTTCCCTTACTCTAAATGCCCAACCTTTGAGCTGTGATTCACTGTGTTGCTAACTCTCAGTGANACGAGTGAGAATAAATACAAAAGGTAAATGGAGTAACATGTAAAAGCTGGGAAGGAAGAGAGTGTTTAGGAAGAGGGAAGTAGAAATAAGAGCCCATAGTTTTCAAAAGTATCAGCTCTGTTGTCAGGGCCACCAGTTCAGTGATAATTCCAAAAGACTCAAATGGAACCTAATACTCTGTGATCCTCTGTTAAGTTTTCATCTGAGTAATATTTANACCACTGATNNTCAGGGACATCAATCTCACATTGTAATTTGTTTAAAATGCGCATTCTTGGGCCCTCTCCTAAGTAAGTCTCTGTGTGTGTGTGTGGCATATGTGTGTACATGTGAGTTGGAGGCCTAAGATCAAGGAATCTTCTTCACTTGTTTTTCTTATTTCTCCCAACCTTAGTTTTTTAATTATTGCTATGTATATATAGTTGTGATGTGTGAGTGCATATGCCATGGCACATATGGACATCAGATAACTGTAGAGTCGGTTTTATTCTTGTACCATTATGTGGGCTTTCCACTGTCAATCAAGCTCAGGTTACCAGGCTTGGTCTACAAACACCTTCACCGGCTTAACCATCACCAGCCCTCCTTATTTTTGACACAGGGTCTCTCCATCTAACCTGTAGCTTGCTGATTGACCTAGACTGGCCAGTGACCTTTAGAGATCTGCTTGTCTCCTCACCCTCACACCTTACTTCCTCAGCAATCTTATTCTAACCAGCCCTCCAGGTGACTGATGGACCCTAATGTTTCAATTCCCTTGGTTTAGGTTCAGTAAACTTTCCTACAAAAGGCCAGATAATAAATATTTTAAGTTTTACAAACCATGGGTCTTCATGACCGCTGCTTAGCTCTGTCTGTGTCAAGAAAGGAGCCATAGGCATGTGCACAAATGGGCATAGCCATAT
>LZPO01117261.1:51782-66122 GCA_001675575.1 Neotoma lepida
TCCCTCCCATAATGCCCTCTCTCTCAGAGGCCACAGCTCCGTTCAATTGCATTCTAATTTCAAGAAGTGATAAACATATGCTCATGTTTCCATTTACAAGTTTTTGATTATCAGCCTGGCATCGCAGCTGCAAATTACCCGTTTTCTATTATAATTATTTTTACTTCTTTAGATGAAGGAGGAGGAATGCATTTTTAAATTACTAAAGTGCTTGAGCCACAGAGGGAGGGAAGAAGTAAGCACTGCCACATCCTTTTGCCCAGGGCAATAAAATAGCAAGAGTTCAAAAACTGCCATGCAAGCTGTGGGCTGTGTTGGAGCGGCCTTCCAGAGGACTGCATCTGCTCACAGATCTCTACCTTAAACCTGGTCGAGACTGCAGTGAGCTAAGGGCTTGGCTGGTGGCAGGAACTGCAACTCCAAGAGCCGTTCACTGGCTGGACTGCCCTAGGTGACAGGCAAGCCTCCTCCTAACTGCTGGGCACTCTAGCTTTTGTGTTTTCTGCCTCCTAGGGAGACATTTTAAAGATGACAATGTCTATAACTCAGATGCACACTCATAGCTCCAAGGCTTGGTCATACTATGATTGGAACCAGCTGTGTTAACTGCTATGGGGCCTCTTCCCAACAGGTCTGGGGGCAGGGCCATGTGTGGTGGTGCCAGGGTGGCTGGGAATGGGGTTGAGGACAAGCTTTGGTAATGGATAGGAAGCAATGAGTTCAGGTCACTGGCTGAAAGTGAAAAGATTGTACCACATGGAGTTGCAGACCTATTGGCATCTTAATGACCCATTTAATTAGCATGTGACATTAACTGGCAGAGTAGTAGATGTAAATGAGAATGTGCTCTGATGACAGCTGGTTTTNAAAGTGCAGCTTGGATAAGCTAAATGATGCTGTTCCTGGGATGGCTTGCTCACNAAGACACTGTGTCATTGCACACACCAACCAGATCCCTAAGGTCTGTGTGCAACTACTTGGTCCTGGAGGATGGAGATGAGGAGGGTACATACAGTCCCTGATCTCAGGGTGTCTTTTAGAAGGGGAATGGGATGCAGGAAAAACCAGCTACTCCTATGGTAACTATGGTAACAAAGACAAATCATGGCCATATAAACAATAGTAAACACAGCTAAACAGTATGCTATCTCAGAGACACNTTTTATGGTTTTGAACTCATATTCTGTAGCTGTTACCTAAACTGCCCTGCATATTATCTTCACTCTGTGCTAACTCTATGCAGAGAAAATGGTCCAGTTATCTTGTTTCTGATGGAAACTCAGAGGCTGAAGGACTGGTTCAAAGATTCATTTCTTCAGAGCATGTGCAGCTCCTGTGGACCCGAGGGACCACTTACTCCTGGTATNTCTGGAGGTGATAGGAGCCCTGAAGAGCCCAGATTGCCCACCCTAGCCTTCAGCTCTTTGGTATTCATGATGGGCTCATTCATTTTTGTCGGAAACAATAGATGTAATCAGCATGTTAACAGTCCTTTAGACATCAATCATAAATTCTTCCCTGAGGAGCATCTCATGCTCTGCAAAAGTAAGGATGGTAAAAGCAGGCAAGTTGTTACTGCAGCTGGATCCCAGGATGTGCTTCCTCCAAGGGCACAGGCAGGGGCCTCTCATGCTTCCTCTGGGATGTGCCATGGGGGAGTGTACTGTGACCTGTTGGAAGCATGAGTCACAAAGAGGTGTCACACAGGAGTAGGTGTCACATGGTGTAGAGGAATGTTGTAGGAGTCTGACATGGAGGGCTGTGATGAAAGATGGGTCTTTGGGGTGTGCCATAGAAGGTGTTCTGTGAATGTGGTGTACAGTAGGGGCAGAGGATAGAGAAAAACACTTTGCTATCAATTGTGGACATTATGTTGTNCATAGTAAATGGGATACGTTGTGACAGAGCTGCAAGCATGCAGGAGACTTTGACACAAGTGAGTGTGACTGTATACAGCAAGCATGTGGTTGTGGTAGGTGTACTGGGGGTATGCTGTGAGTGTGTTATGGTAGGCTGTGAAGCTGGACTGTGGTGTGCTGTGGAGTTCGGTGGAAATGTGCTGTAGAGTGCCATGGGTGTGCTGTGAGTGCCGTAGGTGTCCTGTGGGTGAGTTGTGATTTGCTGGAGGTAAGGTAGCTGCTGGGATTCAGTGTGCTGTCTGGGTAGTATCATATTGTAAGCCCCTAACTGTGCCTGAGGTCATTCTTTCCTAATAAACCTTCCTAATCCCCAGGTGAGGAAGCTTCCATCCTAATATTGCTAACCTTAGCATATCCTGGGTTTAGGACAGGCATGGGGACTAGTCCCACTTGTGACAAAGTCCTATAACAGTGGTCCTCGACCTTCCTAATGCTGCGCGCCCTTTAATACAGTTCCTCATGCTGTGCTGACCCTCAACCATAAAACTTTTTTTGTTGCTACTTNATAACTGTAATTTTGCTACTGTTATGAATCATAATGTAAATATTTTTGAAGATAGAAGTTTGTCAAAAGGGTTGCAACCCACAAGTTGAAAACTACTACCCTAGAGGCTTGTGTAGCTCACATCTGGCATGGCTTCTTCTCTGACCCTCCTCCAGGGTTGGCTGTCCAGGTGACCCTCCCTGGGAACCCCCAAGGACCTAGCACAGGTGACAGAAGGAAATACCCTTGGCATTCTCTCTGCAGAGGGGCCCAGCAGTAGGAAGTTTGGACTCAGGGTTCCCCTGCTGTGGTAGTTTGATGTAATTGCCCCCATAATCTCATAGGGAGTGGCACTATTAGGAGGTGTGACTNTTTTGGAGTGGACATGGCCTTGTTGGAGGATGTGTGTCACTGTGGGGGTTGGCTTTGAGGTTTCCTGTGCTTGGAATACCACCCAGTGTTTCAGTCGATTTCCTGTTGCCTGCAAGATGTAGGGCTCTCAGCTACTTTTCCAATACCATGTCTGCCTGCATGCCGCCATGCTCCCCATCATGATAATAACTGATTGAACCTCTGAAACTGTAAGCCACCCCAATTAAATGTTTTCTTTATAAGCGTTGCCATGGTCATGGTGTCTCTTCACAGCAATAGAAACACTAACTAAGACAACTGCCCTCCACCACATGGCAGCTCTTCATGAATGACCCTGCTCTGCACTCCAGGCTCAGCCCTGGGTCTTTGGCCCACCTAATACCTGGATGTACAGCCACTGTTAGCATGACTTATTGGATGGCAAACACAGAAGAGGTGAGTCTGGTGGGTGAAGGACTTGTTTTGAATATATGTGCCAATTTCCACTGACCTGATGACAAGATTTTCAAACACAAAGCAAAGTTCAAAGACTTGTAAAGTGAACACCTGCCTGCTCTCATCCCAAAGTGCATAATTCTTATTTTATTGCAAATCTGCCTCTTATCCATTCTTTGATCCAGCTTACTTCTTTGACACTCAACAAAGTCAGATGCTGACAATGGTGCTCTTAGCCCTATAACCTGCATGCTCCCATCAGCTACATGCTGGCATTCTCTCTCCTTTCCACATAGCAAAGAATGCAGAAATCTGGAGGGCACCAATCTATGAATGTTGACAAGTACACCCATGTCAGCCCACCCTCTCCATTGGCATACAAAACATTCCTTCACCCCAGAGACCCCGTGTCAGACCACCCTCTCCATCGGCAAACAAAACATTCCTTCACCCCAGAGACCCCCATGTCAGTCCCATTCAACCTCACTGTCCCCCTCCCAGAAGCCACAGCTACTCTGCTTTCTCACCATGGATTTGTTGTTTAGAACCTTAATTTGAAGTAAAGTTGCACACACAGTCCTGTTTGTCTGATTTCATGTGGCACAATTCACAAGGTGGTTTGAATCCACAGTTTGCTTTTTTATTGCTGAGTGCTGTCCCATTATTTGGCTATACCACGATTATGCTCTTACTGGGCAGTTCCCTTTTGAAACAGTAAGGGTTTTGACCTATTGGACACAGTCATTCTTACTTGTCTAGTCTGNGGTAGACNAGGTGTCTGTTAGTACAGCCCTTCCTGGACAAAGAACACAAATGGTGTATATCATACCTTTGTGTTAGAAAAGGGACCGAAAAACATAGCTCTAAAGTAGAGACTCCCAAAGTGTGATGAGGTGCAGGGTAGTTCCAAATTAGACCTCACATGTCAACAGGTATTATTTGTACTTACGTTATCTCCCATTTATGACCCATGGCAAGGGGAAAAAAGATGTGGTATGAGTATCTGAGGTGCAGATCTGTGGACCTGAGGTATGGATGTCTAAAGTGTAGGCANCACTCTGTGGAGCAATGGCTGTCAATGTCTGCTGCACAACAGAAACCCAGGGGAGTGCTAACACTCATCCTGCCTGGGTCCCACATCAGGAGCCTTTCACAGAACTGGCCAAGTGCATAGCTAACAATAGCTATTAAAAGCTCCTGAGGGATGCTAATGCACAACCTGCATGGAAAGTATGTGTTAGGAAGCAGCAGCTTTCAAGTCCAGCAGCATCAGCATCACCTGGGCACTTGTTAGGCCTGTGAATCCCAAGGTCCCATTCCACATCTACTCAGTCAGGAAGCAGGGCTAGGATCCAGCAGTCTGGAGCTTCACAAAGCCCTCTGGTAATTCTGATGGTTGGCACTGTGGGTCACTGCTCAAGTGGCTGGTGGGAAAAGTCCTAACGGCCATCTCTTCCTCACACCAAAACCATTATCTCGGTCACTATAGTCCAGTCCAGCCAAGATCTGCTGTTCCACTTGACCCCACCATGGTTTCCCCAAGGGAAACCCTCTTCTCTCTGGGATAGGGGCCNTGGGTGGGTGACAGGTGCTGAGCAGCTGCCGGCCAATTAGCAATGGGATGGCATCCTAAGGTCCATTGTGTCTTAACCACAGTTAACCTGAAAACCAGTTAATCAGCCCCCAGAAAATGGAGCGTTGACTATAATCTTATATTCACTGTGATTTTTGATTATCAGTGACCTCCTTCCACTCCATTACCCTTGTTAATTGAGAATTGACTATGCAGTTAAANTGAATGTCTCTTCCACTAACAGAGCTGTACCAGGTTCATTTTACAGCCCCTCACAGCTCAAAAAGTGTGGTGCATCTGAAGATATATTAGTCTGATACAATTCATTTCCCCCAAGAACTTGGGAAATCACCACTGTGGTTGCTGGGTACGTGTCCCTATGCCAATGACTCAGAAGAAAAGAACAGAATTCCATTGNAGGCTAACAGGGAATTCAGAGAGCTAACCCGATGCTTGTGAAGCTTCTTGGTTAGCAGTGATCTCTCTATCCAAAGATGCCCAACAGTTCTTCGATTTGGTAGAGTCCTTGGCATTGTTCTTAGCTTACAGTAAGAGAAGATAACAGAAGTGGAACACTCNCACGGCTGTGCCTCTTCACNCTGGCTTTTTTGATAAGGGAAAACACAAAGTAAGAAGCTACTGGGAGATGGGAGAATCTGATTATCCGTTCCAGGGCTATGTCTGAAAAATGAACTTTCATGTAAAACCGATGAGATCACAGGATCTTTCTCCTCCCAAAAAGAAAGCACGGGGGAATCCNAGATGACAAATGCAACGTCTGTTCAATAGTGCACACTCTGAGACGATGTCGGACAAACCACCATGGCGGTTCTTTTCTGATATCATCCAGCAGCACATGAATAAATGGCCCTGCAGAGGAGCAGGGAGTCTGCCCCCCCCCCGGAAGGACAATGATCTGGCATTAAACCATCAACTGCTTTTTCTTTATAAGAGTCAGGACTGACTAGAAACTGTCCAACACCCATGTCTGAGCACCTGGGAGACCTGGAATTGAACCCTCTGGCCTCTCACTTTCTCCTGGCCCATTCTCCCAGGCCATGTCCTGCCTCTGCTCTCAGCCACCATCCAACCACAACCTCAAGGTGCCTCTTCCACTACAGCTAAGTGACTTATTTGTGTTTTCTCCTAGATTATGGGGCTGTGTCTATTTCAGACTGGGTACATCCTAAGGGACAGAGAATGCCTTTCACAATGTTTCATTATGAAAAATTACCAACATACAAAAAAAGTATAATGAATGGCACATATATGTCCCTAGGTAATCACAAGCACACTTCTATGTTAACNTCACTGTTTCCTCCTGANGTATANTAAAGCTGTTAAAAATAGAATAATATTTTTGTCTCTAAATACTTNAAAAATAGATACTTCCTAAAATAATGAAACTTTCTTATATCTCTGCATCATGCTCATACCTAACAAAATTAGTAACTCACAGAATTTTCCAGTATTATCTAACATGTGTTACATATTACTGTATGTCTTATGTAAAATAAAATGTAGATACAGTTGTCATTGAGTACCCTGTGAGTGAGTGGCAGATATAACTTATCTCCATAAAGTCCCTAAANTGTGTCACATCCTGTCTTATCTAGGCTCCATCATTCCCAGATTCAGGAAAATGGGAGGNGCCTCTACTGAGGGAAGGGATATCGGTATTCCTGGGCACAGGCTACAACATCTAAACACATGCTCACAGGATCCTGCAGTTGACAGTGAAAGATAGGACACCTGTCTCCCTCCACTGGTGACCAGTTCTGTCTAAAGCTGAATCTAGAGCCAGGCATACCTAGTTGGTGACCCCAGTGTGACCTTGAGCATGTTGCCTGAACTATTGAAGCCTCACGTGTTTCAATGTGAATACAAAGGACCTGCTTCGGAGCACTGCCATGAAGGTTAAGTGAGAGCAACCATCATTGGCATTAGCAGAAGGCACAGAACACTGAGCATCTGGGCTCCTTCATGCTGCACCAGGAAGTCCAGGGCACAGCTAAGCACTCACCTGTGTGTCCTTCCACACTGACCTTCGGGGGGGCACCCTGGCTCCCCTTCTCTCCAATTTCAAGGCTTTTGTCCCGGAATCTGTGGAGACTTGAGGGAGGGCCCCTCTCTGCCTCTCTACCCCTTCAAACATGCCGAACAGATCTGAAGGCAAGTGCTGTGTGTTTCTCTCCCCATCCTCAGCTTAGAGGGAAGGAAGGATTAAAGTTTCTTTGCACAATCAAAAGGAAAACAGTGAGAAAATCGGGGCAGTAAGCAATCTGGGCCGGGGAGGCTGGTTTGTTGAGAGTTCTCATGTCAAGGTAGAAAAGGTTCCCTTTCTTGCTAAGGCGCTTTAAGAAAGAACTTTTCTAACAAACACCAAAGCTGAAAGATTAACGTAATAAGCCTTTCCTTGAACCCCCTCTCCCTCTCCGCTCCCCACCCCTACAACCTCCACCTGCAATTCAGGTAACTTCCCAGTGTGCATTCAAGTTTTGCAACACCATCCAGGACATGTGCCTCCCCTGTGTGTGGCGCTCCACCCNCTCTGTCCTGAACTGCTAGGCTAGCAGCCCTTTATGATTCTGGAGGGTCTGACAATCAAAATGGTTGAAGACTTCCACACCTCAAACACTTGGGCCAGGAGTGGATGCATGAGCCCAGCAGGACAAATCAGAGTTCCATTTTGATCTGGACTCTGGACAAAAGCTTATCAAGAAGCCAGGAGATGCTATAGTCCTCACCTCAGAGAACAAAACTACAGTAGTAAGAGCTGACAGGCAGGGAAGATCTTACGTCCTCTGAGCTCCTGGAGCCAGCAGTGCCTGAGGTCCAGCAAGGAGTAACAGTCAAGTCCCTGCTTCTGCTTGATGCTGGTCAAGTGAAGGTTTTACCTCTGACAACAGAGAAATGCCTGCCCACAGCTTTCCCAGAAAGCATTAGAAAGCAATGAGCACAGCTGTCAATCTTCCTCGTGGTTATTGGAGCCTGCTCTCCTCACTTAACCAACACAATACGTGTTTTTCATGAATACATTTCCTAACAGAAACAACACAAGCTTCCTCGAGAAGCAGAAACTCCACTTTGTTGGATTTTTAGAGGANAGCAATTCATCAATATTTTAGGTCTACCATTTCCACTGTCAAGTACCACAAAGTCCAGTGTGGTGCTGTTTTGAACTAGACAAGCTGCCAGAGAGGCATCTGGGCTGACAAGGGAGCCTGTCTGCATCAACACTGCTTGAGCCTCCTCTAGCCCGTGCATGAGAACCAACCAGTTTCAGGAACAAACAGAGGAAGGAGCCACATAGGCCCCAAGTGTTAACTGCCGCTGAGACACAGTGAAAAAACACAACTGGAGGAGGTCACACCTGAGTCGCTGTCTTTGTTAGGGTTTCTGGTGCTGTGACAAAACACCAAGAGCAATGGGGAAGGAAAGGGTTGACTTCCATTACACTTCCACATCACAGTCCCTTCTAGAAGGAAGTCAGAGCGGGAATCTGGAAGAAGGAGTGCCACTTATTGGCTTGCTCACNACAGCTTGCTCAGCCTGCTTTCTTATAGTACTCAGGACTGCCAGACCAGGAGTGACACCACCACAGTGAGCCGGGCCCTCCCACATCAGTCATTAACTAAAAAAATGCACCCACAGGCTGATCTGGTGGTGGCATATTGTCAATTGAGGTTCCCTCTTTTACAACAACTCTAGCTGTGTTCAGGTGACATAAAAACTAGGCAGCATAGTCACCCAGTCACCTGTATCCAGTTACCTCCCATTCCTCCTTGCCTGGGCCTCCTTTGTTCAGTGTGAACACCCAGCCCCTGTGTTGGGCAGCATGGACATGGACTAAGGTGGACATATTGCATGACCTCTGGGAGCCCATAACCAATGAGTGGAGGCATGGTATGATAGTTAACCTTTATGTCAACTTGACTGGATCTAGAGTCATTATGGAAACACACCTCTGGGCATGTCTACAAGGGGGTTTCCAAAAGGCTTAACTGAGGAGGGAGGATCTACCCACAGGCTGGAGACCAGATGAATGAAAAGGATGAAGTGAAGTGCACAAAGCAATCACCTGCTCCCTTCCTGTGGGTGCAATGTGACTTGCCACTTAACACTCCTGCCACCATCCCTTGACTACAATTCCTTGAGCTGTCAGCCAAAGGAAACCCTCCCTCCTATAAGTTGCTTCCTTTTGGGTACCTGATGACAACAGGAAAAGTCACTAATAATCACAAGAATGTGTGATGGGATCAGATGTAAGGTGGGGTGCGTGAAGAGACGTCTATGTCTAGGGGCCCTTGAGAGAAACATCCTGATTTATTCTTCCTCAGGGAAGAGGGCATATATATGTGATTCCCTGCAGTGCTGTCTGCAATAACTAAGGACTGCAAGCAGCTCAGAACCCACCCACCGAACTGATTAAATAAGCTAAGGTAGAATACTATTCATTATAGAATAGAGTGCACCTGTAATTGAGAGGGGGCGATGAGGAGGGTGATCCCCTGCATACTGATAAGACAATGCATCCCAGATACACTGTCAGAAGGGGGAGGGGGACGCAGAGTGCTTAGTTACAAAGTGGTATATGAGAACACAAACTGCAAAGGATAAAAATAAAAATAAGCAGTGATTGTCTATGGAGAGGCAGGGGTAGGAGAACATTTTCATTGTATCTGTTTGTATGTTTCTCTGTTTTTGAAGATTTATTTTTGTGTTTAAGTGTGTGTGTGTGTGTGTGTGTGTGTGTGCAGGTGCCTGCAGTTGCCAGAAGAGGGCATCAGATACCCTGGATCTGGAGTTACAGGTGGTTGCAGGCTGTCCAACATGAGTCATAGCAACCAAACTCAAGTCCTCTGCAAGAACAGTAGGCACTCTTAACCACTGTGCCATCTCTCTAGCTCCCATTTGTACGCTAGTGACAAAAACTAAACAAACAAAAACCAACCCCACCTAGAAACCTTCTTTGGCGTTTCTTAGATATGGGGGCAAGGGGCTTATGGCAAAGTGTATTTTTCTACTACCCCAATGACATCATTTCCCACACACAAACTTCTTACCATGTGATGGTGACATGTTTCCCATCAAGGGATGGATCTATATTATATCCTCTTGAAATCAAGTAGGCCAGTAAACATGGCAGAGGTGATGCTAGGAGATTTCCAAGGGCAGATGGAGATGATCCAGCTTCTACCTGGAACTCTTGGGATTTGTCCCCATACCCCAGCTGGCATGCTGTGAGGAAATACAGGTCATAACGCAAGGTTCCAAATGGAAGCCATTGTTATCTGTGAGCCATTGAGTAAGAAAGCCCNTGAGGTGGCTCCAGCCTCAGGCAGCCATTACCTAATTGTAATTGAATGAGAGGCCCAGAACAAAAGCTGCCTAACCAAGCCCAGCCAACCCCACCTCCCTAGACTGTGACATAATAGTAAAATGATTGCTTTAATTTCTAAGTTGTGACTTATACTTNATTTCCTAGNGCAGAAGCTTCCTAACAAATTTACCTCTGACTACCTTGTGGGAGTCCACAGAGGTTTCCTAGTGAGATCTGAGCTTGCTTTACACAGCAGGACTGCATAAGGTGATGGACTGACAACGTGCATGTTTACCAGGTGTTTGGAAGGGTCTGCACTTGGCTGTGCTAGGGGGAGGTCTTTTACTCCACCCCTTGGCATTTCTATAAATAGCCCTTTAGAAGAGACAGAAGAGAAGAGGCTGGTGGGTTTTGATCCAGGCCCTCCTGAGGCTATCCTGTGTTTCTGTCTCTCTCCCCCTATATTTCTATCTAAATATTTCTCACTTCTCCCCTCTCAAGAGTTCCCTGGGGGAAAAAGTTGGGGTGAGCCCCCCACACTACCTCACTTGGTGGTAGCAGAAACACCCCGGTGGGGCAGNTGTTTAGTTGGCCCTGAGGAAGAAGGAATACACCAGAACAAATGAAACACGTTGACTGTGCATGCTCACGGGTGTCCAAGAGGAAGCACACAATGGGCTGCTGGACACAGAGGCTCGGACTCTGAGGAGGAGATGTGATAGCTATAAGGATGCAGAAGGTACTCATGGAAAGGTGACTGTTAATATCCAGGTGGATGGAGTCATCCAGATGGAGTGGATAAAAGAGGGGGATGTGGGAATGTCCCCATGGAAAACCACAAAGGGAAGAGAGCAGGCTGGGGAGGCAGAGAAGGAACAGCCAGGAGAATGAGAACAGCTCAAAAGACAATAGCTTGAGGGACCAAATNCTGCTGGAAGACACAGATGGGAAAGTGCCTGTAAGACCTGGCGATATGGAGGTCATACATACNTGCCAGGTAAACCTACAGCAGATTTACCGCCCTAAACCGGAACATTCAGTATCTCAGTGCATTCCCATCAACACTAATCTATATGAGACAAGAGCACATAATACTGGGCTGCCTGTTTAATCTTTTGGTTAAACAAGAAAAGAAGCAACAAAAGAAAAATAAAAATATTCACGATAGGAGAAAAAAATGAAGGGATACAAACAATGGCAAATTGAGTAATTATCTCCATGACACAAAGGGAACGGTGAAAACAACTGCATAGACCCACATAACACAGCCACACCTATTATAGAGATGTATATGCAATCACATATACATTATATGTGTGTGTACAGTAACTGTTTTTTAAATGAGTTTATTTTTTAAACATACTTACATGATTTTCCCTTCCCTTTCCTCCTCCAAACCCTCCCATATACTCCCATATACGCCCTTTGCTCTTTTTCAAATTCATAGCCCCTTTCCCATGCACATAAATACGATCTGCTCCGTCTGTATGATGTTAGTTGTATATATGTTTTCAGGTCAGTCCTGCAGTAACTATTTTACCCAACAGTCAGGATGGGTACAGAGTAGAGCAGAAGCATCCACAGGCCGGAGCTTGGGAACCAGTTATGATTTACTAAGTGGCTGCTGGAGGCCTCTGCAGAGCAGAGTTTTGAGCCCTAGCATCAGTCAGTGCTGCCTTGCATGTGCACAGGGCATAACAATAGGGCATGAAACAGAGTATTTGTCATCTTGGTCTCTGTGGAATGCACCCCAGGACACAATTTAAAGGGAAATGGCCACATTTTTCTAAAACAGTGGAATCCTGGAGTCTTCCTATATAAAGTCTAAAGTACCCATACACCCAAAGCACATGAACGTTAGCCACTAGCCTCACTGAGTAAGGTCCTTGTTGTGGTAATAAATATTCCAGTAGATTCAATTATAATAAGCATATGTAATGTTCCTAGGGTCTTTATTACGCCCCAAATTGCCACTGATATTCCTCCTCTATGCTTAGGAAAACAAAACAGATGGGATGGTTAAGGACACACAACTACCTGGTGAACTAAGTCAAAATGTCAGCACAACCATAGCCCATACCTCAATTGAGCACAGCCATTTTGCGATAAAGAGCTGACTAAATCTTTAATTGGAGATGGAGTGTTTCAGTGGAGAGGCAGCGACTACAAATCATTTATCAGGGCACCAAAAGCCATAACTACAGAAATTCTCTGACACGCTGGCATCAGCACCAGTGTAGTAAATCCAGTAAATAGTAAAACATGGCATGGGAGATTTAACCGTGAGTTGATACAAATGAGGTTAAATGTTTCCTCCCAGTAAATTTTTCTTTTGAATGCATCTCAATGTACTAGAGAAATAGCAGGAGTAATCAACAGATGGGAAAACACTGCCACGAACAGATAAATCTGATTACACCATCAGGCCTGCTTTTGAAGTGTTGGGTCTCAAACTGTACAGCTGACAACACTAGCATTCTGCCTCTTAAGTCAATATTGGGACTCGAGCCCTATTCACAGGAAAAGATCACATTCTTCTTTTATTTTTCATTGACTTTTATTCCTTTCTTTTTCAAAGTTATATTTATTTTTATTATTTATTTTATTAAGGAATTTTTAATTCATTTTATATACCAACCACAGATCACCCTCTCTTCCCTCCTCCTGCCCCTCTAGCCTTCCCCTGACCCAACTCACTCCCCCATTCCTTCCTCAAACAAGGTAAGGCCTCCCATGGGGAGTCAGCAGAGCCTGGTCTATTCAGTAGAGGCAGGTCCAAGCCCCTCCCCCTGCANCAAGGCTGTGTAAGGTGTTCCACCATAGGTANTGGACTCCAAAAAGCCAGCTCCTGCACCAGGGATGGATCCNGATCCTATTGCCAGGGGGCCCCTTAAGCAGATCAAGCTACAAAACTGTCTCACTTATGCANAGGGCCTAGTCCAGTCCCATGGAGACTTTACTGCTATTGGTCTAAAGTTCATAAGTTCCCACTAGTTTGGTNTGGTTGTCTNTGTAGGTTTCCCCATCATGATCTTGATGCCCCTTGCTCACAGAATCCTTCTCTCTCTTTGGTTGCTCTCCTGGAGCTCGGCCTGGTGCTTGGTTGTGGATTTCTGCATCTGCTTCCATCAGTTACAGGATGAAGGCTCTATGATGACAGTTAGGATATTCACCGATCTGATTACTAGGGTAAGCCAGCTCAGGCATCCTCTCCACTATTGCTAGTAGTCTTAGCTGGGGTCATCCTTGTGGATTCCTGNGAACTTCCCTAGCACCAGGTTTCTCCATATCCCCATGATGTCTCTATCATGGTATCTCTTTCATTGCTCTCCCACTCTGTCCCTGTTCCAGCTCGGCCATCTTGTTCCCTTATGTTCTCATCCTCCATCCCCTACCCTCCATTGCCCCCTCATCCCCAGTTTACTCATGGAAATCTCATCTATTTCCCCTTCCCAGGGCGATCCATGCATCCTTCTTAGGGTCCTCCTTGTTAGCTAGCTTCTCTGGAGCTGTGGGTTGTAGTCTGGTTATCCTTTGCTTTACATCTAGTATCCACTTATGAGTGAGTACATACCATGTTTGTCCTTCTGAGTTTGGGTTACCTCACTCAGGATATTTTCTAGTTCCATCCATTTGCCTGCAAATTTCATGATGTCATTGTTTTTTACTGCTGAGTAGTACTCCATTGTGTATATGTACCACATTTTCTTGATCCATTCTTCAGTTGAGGGGTATCTAGGCTGTTTCCAAGTTCTGGATATTACAAATAACGCTGCTATGAACATAGCATGTGTCCTTGTGGTATGATTGAGCATTCTTTGGGTATATGCCCAAGAGCAGTATAGCTGGGTCTTGAGGAAGATTGATTCCCAATTTTCTGAGAAACCTCCATATTGATTTCCAAAGTGGCTGTACAAGTTTGCACTCCCACCAACAGTGGAGGAGTGTTCCCCTTACTCCACGTCCTCTCCAGCATAGACTGTCTTCAGTGTTTTTGATCTTAGCAATTCTGATAGGTGTAAGATGGTATCTCAGAGTCGTTTTGATTTGCATTTCCCTGATGATTAAGGATGTTGAGCAATTCCTTAAATGTCTTTCAGCCATTTGAGTTTCTTCTGTTGATAATTCTGTTTAGCTCTGTGGCCCATTTTTTAATTGGATTGTTTGGTGTTTTGATGTCTAGTTTCTTGAGTTCTTTATATATTTTGGAGATCAGCCCTCTGTCAGATGTGGG
>LZPO01117261.1:95691-108746 GCA_001675575.1 Neotoma lepida
AGGGGGAGGGCTTTGCTCTACCCCNTGGCATTCCTATAAATAGCCCTTTAGCAGAGCCAGAAGGGGCTGGTGGATATTGATCCAGGCCCTCCCAAGGCTGTCTTGTGTTTCTAGCTGCTTCTCTTCTCTCTATGCTTCTATCTAAATATTTCTCACTTCACCCTCCTCAGGAGTATCCTGGGGGGGGAAGTGGGAGCAGGACTCCCACAATAAGACACCTGGGATGGTGACTCTTTGTTGTCAGTATGATCAGATTTGGGATCTCTGCAGACACACCTCAGGGCATCCCTTTAAGGGTTTTTCTAAAGAAGTTTAACTGAGGAAGGAAAGCCTTCCCTGGATGTGAATGTCACCATCCTAGGAGGTGGGACCTTATTTGAATGAAAAAGGGAGGGAAGGGAGCTGGGGAGGTGGCTCAGTGGGGGAGTGGTTGCCATGTAAGCATGAGGGTTGGAGTTCGGATTCCCAGCACCTATGTAAATGCCAGGCAGGCATAGCAGTTCATCTGTAACCATAGCTTTGGGGAGGCAGACATAGGATGCCCAGAGCAAACTGTCTAATGAGGCTAGCCAAATTGGTAAGTTCTCACCTCAAGTGAGAGACTCTACCTCAGTGTATAAGGGGGAGAGCCATCAAGGGAAATACCTAATGTCAGCCTCAGCCCACCACATGCACAAGCACACATTTGCACATGCATGTACATATGTAAGTATGAATACATACTTGTGCACACCACACACATATGCATATGCCAAAAATAAGGAAGAAAGAGAAAATGAGCTGCACATGACCATTTATCTCTCTGCTTTCTGTGGGTATAGTGTGACTTTAATCCTGTACCATGACTTTCTTTTTGCACTGTATTCCCTCAAAGCATAAACAAAACAAACCCTTCCTTAAGTTGATTTTTGTCAGGCATACAGTACCCCTCAAGCCAGCATGTGGCTCACATGGGCAATTATAGATGGTACCTCCTTCTCTCCCCCAGGCATGGTTAGTGGACCACTGTGGGATGGGAAGCCAAGGCAGAAGGATGAATGACCAGTAGTCTTCTCTCTAGAACTGTCAAGTCCTTTGAAATCCACACTACCCTAGAACCAGAGAACTCACCAAGAACTGGTGGTCTCTATCTTCTGACCTCTCTGTTGGGGTAAAGTTGAAGGGCCTCCCTCTGTATTTTTTCAGTTTAGAGTAAGCTCAACCACCAGGCAGAATCCTGTGTCACCACCTTAGGGAGCCAGGGCATGTTCATAGGCTCACAGAGTCCGTGCATATAAGTACCGGCTATATCTATACACTCTTATTAGAACAGAAGTTCTTTTGAAGGGGACCAGGTTGCACCCCGGCATCTTTCAGAGTCTGACTCAGAGCTGAGAAGTAGGTGACTGAATCAGCACATCTACCATTGGCTCCTCACACTTCTCCCATCCCATATTCTGTTTCTTCCCAGTAATCATTCCCCACTCCAGTCTATAGGAAGCCTTAAATCATAGGATTGGGGGCACAGTAATACTAAAACTATGTCTGCCTATTGTCTTTCAAATTCTTTCCCCATTGCATCCCGTGAAAATGGTGATGGGTTTGGGAGGGTGTGTNAGTCACACCTATCTTTCAAGAACTTCTTTCAATGCTTTGGGTAGAATGGCACTGTTTTGTCAGGCCCCTGAGGCTTGGGATAAATGGGGGTTGAGTTTCTAGAGCTCCCACCACAGGACAGTTTTGTCTCCAAATATTCTGAAAGCCACATACATTACTCTCTGCTTCCAGAAAATTTNTCCTCTTCTGAGGAGCCTGTCTTGAATTCTCCCAGTGTCCTTCCTCCTTTCTGTAGCCTGGGCTTCCAGATACTTATATTGATACCCAGTGTGATCTCAGACTCTTGCACCAATGCCTGGTGTGATCTCAGACACTAGCACTGATGCCTGATATGATCTTAGACACTACCACTGATGCCTGATATGATGATCTTAGACACTAGCACTGATGCCTGATATGATCTTAGACACTAGTACTGATGCCTGATATGATCTTAGACACTAGCACCAATACCCAGTGTGATCTCAGACACTTGGACTGATGCCCGGTGTGATCTCAGACACTTGCACTGATGCCTGGTGTGATCTCAGACACTTGCACTGAAGCCTGGTATGATCTCAGACAGTTGTACTGATGCTCGGTGTGATCTTAGATACACTGATACCCAGTGTGATTGGGCAGTCAGCTCTGTGGTGAATTGAGGCTGGGCCTCTGGATTTCTCTGCTTTTGCTGAAAGGCCAAGTTTACTTTGTTTCTACTCGTGCTGTTACCCATTGCAAATCCCTTCCCTAGTTCAGTCTAAAATGNACCAAGTGGCATGTTTTTCCCCAATGGTCTTATAGGAAGATGGAGGGAGCAGCTGTACCACATGTCTGCTACAAACTTTTCTAAGTATCCCTTTAAAATGTTCTGTGAATGTCCTCCCCACCTCCCTCTCCCTAAATCTTCCCTTTTCAGCCTCTCCAAGTGTGCCTTTCTTTCTTATAGGAAAGCCTCTNTGTTGTACAACTCCAGGGATCCTGTTCAATAATAATCCCCTGTCCCCCATGAAAGGCTCTGTGATACCTTCTAAAGAAACCCAATACCAGCATACCAAAGCTAGACCGAGGTACTAGCTATCTCAGACCTGAACCTTCCATTATACCAGCTCAAGCATGCACTAGCAGAGACCACCTACTGCAGGTCTTTGGTAGAGCAGCCCTGATACCAGGGAGAGGGATGCCTTGGGGCCATGCTCAACATCTTCCTTTTATAAACGGAAGCTCTACAAGGTAAGGTATGCTGCCAACTTCACCCAGCTGCCAAGAGGCACGGCTGGCAACACGCCCTTCAGAATGCCACAGTGCTCATCCTTTGTTGGAGCTCAGAAAGGAAGATCATACTCTCCATCTTTCATTTTTTTTTAAGACTTGTCACAATGTCATGCACTTATAAGAGACTGAATAAAGGAATTTCTAGCCCAAGGACAAAAGCCTTTCAGATCACTAGTGATGCTGCATGATTCCCTCCCATGAGAGGCAGCATGTTGGTGCAGACTATGGCTGCAGATGGCTTGGGTGCCAAGTTGTTCTACCACTGGCTGCATAGCCTAGAGCAAGTTGTTTAACCTTTCTGCACTTCATTTTCCATATCTGTAATGTTAAGGGAGTTACTATGTATAGTTATTATGATTAAATAATAGATACGCATACTTAACAACAGAGCGTCCTCTTCAAAAAGTACCATACAAATGGAATTTATTATTTATTTATTTATTTATTTATTTATTTATTTATTTATTTATTTATTTACAGACATTGTCTGTCAGTGTAGTCTGGCTGGAGAAGAGGTGAATCTTGAACTCATTATATAGCTATGTTGCCCAGTAGTAGCCCATGACCTCAAATTCATGGTGATCCTCCTGCCTCAGTTTTCCAAGTTCCATGATTACAAGCATGTACNATCACACCCAGCTGAAGTTATTTCTATAGCTAGGGATATTGGGCTCTCTGGCTTTGCTATTTTGACAAAGTTAGTAAAGACAAAAAGTAGCTGTTTCTTGTTCATCATTCAAGAGACCTTCAGGGCGATGCATTTGAGAATATTTTAAGAAAATAATCGAAAAAGGATCATCAGGCCAAATCTTTGCAGTCTTGGTTCAGGTACAGCTTCGGTTGTAATCAGGTTTGAGTCTCCAAGTTCCTGGTCACTCAGGAACTACAGCCTTTCTCAGCCCTGGCCTGAGGGTGTGTGCTATCTACACTCAACTAAACACAACAGGTCAGAGCCTGGAGAGAAAAGCACTCCCTTCCCTCTCCAGAACTTAACAAGGGCATAGAATCCCTTGATGGGATAAAGATATTCTGTCATTCATTATTTTAGGGCACTTGGTAAATAATAAAACAGGTCCCACATCCCAAGCGATGGAAATTTCATCAGAAAACTCAAGCTACAAGAAGGAAGAAGCCTAGACAGCTAAGTCTGCACTGGAATTTTGAAGCAAATAAATAATTTTATAAAATAAAAAACAACCTATCAAATTATATACCTAGCTTCCACGAACGACTCAATAGAAGAGTGAGTGCCCCTATATTCCCTTTGTCTTTTGTATCCCACATGTTTCACAGCTGGCTGTAAGCCCAGGCCACTATCCTCTTCTCTTGTAATCCTCCTCCATCAGGGGCTGGGTTCCCACAAGTCCCTGCTCCTGCTGCAGACAGCCAAGGCGACTGCCATGGAGTATGTTCTTCCTGCCCCTTTACAAATCTGAGATATTCATGCCACCCCAGCTCTGCTCAGACTCTGAGTCCATGCACAAGCACCCTTCAAGATGGAGCAGCTGGTCCATTTCAAAACTATGAACTATTGGACTGTTTGCTGTGTTGTTCAAATCCATAAAGCCAACAGAGACAGGCGAGGGAATTCTTCAGGGGGTGAGGGATTTTCCCTTCACAACAGAGAAGTCAAGAGATACACTTTTTCTAATTCCCCTTCTCCAATCAACCCATCATAGCCCCTTTTCCAACTGGGTAGCTTCAGGGCCTTAACGGGCTCTAAGGATGTCCATTTTTGTTAATTTTATAGCCGACAATTTCTTTGTCAGTTTAAGCTGCCTGCAGACTGAGATTGGTTAGTTCTCATTAGAAGGGAAAAGGTGTAGTCCCACTTTCCACGCCGTCCATAAATCACATCTTTAGGTGTTTTTAGCATGCTAGAACATTCTGAGCACAGGGCCTGATGTGAATAATCCCCAGGATGTGGGCCTGTGTTGGGCAGCCAGAGCTAGAACACTTCCACAATCCCATCTGTGATTCACTGAACATCCGTGCTGAGGCACAGACAAAGGTGAATTAGTTCCAGACAAAAATGCATCAATGCTCTATTGAATAGTCAATTATTAAACACATAATGGAATCTGTGGTTAGCAAGGCATGCCAGAGATGTGCTGTGCTTGCTCAATTTCTAAAAGAAGAGGAAACCGGCTGGTAATTTTTGAAAAATGAAACAATTCGGTGATATTTATGATAAACTTGAAAACACATTTTCCCCCCTANGATTTGTGCATGGAATTTCTAATCTTTATTCATATTTTCTTCTAGTTCTTTCCTTAATTGGGCCTTGGGACAGTGGAATCTTAAAATTCAATACTCCGTGGGTGGATTGTCCAAAGTGGTAAAGCACTAAAACACCTTCACAGTTTGGGGTTTGTTTTGGCCTTTAGCCAACACACCAGAAACTGTGTATGGATAAGGATGTGAGTGTTCTGAAACTCATNGGCTCCGTGCACAATAGAAGCATGGCTGAGCTCATCCGCCCACCCTGGATCCTTGGCCTCAAGTCTCAGATGGATGAAAAGCACCATCTACACTCTGCATTCTAGGCTTGCCTTATGATGGGCAAACTAACCCAGGGTGAGAGAAGCTGCTGGGTGGTTTGCATATGAAGTGCTACCCTGGCATGTCTAGTTCATTGATTGAGTTTGATGTCAAGCACAGGTACTTTTGTTGATCCTGTCCGGCATCAACGGGTGAGAGCTATTCAGAGTCCTGGCTGACATGTGTCTTTGGCTAAGTCATATCCTCTCTCTGGTTCTACTCAACTATAAAATGAGTGGGTTGAGTTTTAAAAACAAGGTATGTTATTAAAATGGCTTGTTTATAAAGACATTGAAATCAGATGGCAAATTTTAGAGGTATGTGTGTTTTGTTGAACAGTCTTAATTCACCTGGAGTGGGTTAAAGACAATCATGGTTTCTTTTCTCTGCCATTACTTATATCCCACTACCTTCTTGTCACTTCCAGCTGTTATTTGATGCTGAATCCAGGTTCAAGTTTCTGGAACCATGGCTTGTCCTCCCTAGGGAAGTCCTTAGCCTAACCCAAAGGAGGGAAGGAGGTACGTGCTCCTCTTTCTGATCCTAGGAGTTGAGGATGTGGGTTGCCTTTCAGACAAGCATATTTCTGGTCAGAGGGTACAATTTCTAGAGATCCATGCCTTCTGCCTAAACAGGTCAGCCAGAAAAGGACCTCTGAGGGCAGGATTAAGAGAGGGCACTGGAGGGCCTGTCACACAGGAGGGACCGTGAAATGGGACAGTACCTCTGCCTGGGGCTCTGCACTGAAACTGAGGAGGCAATGTTCTAAGATGAATTGTCTCTAGATTTCTTACTCCTTGTTTATCTAGCCAGGAAGGTTTAAGAAGCCCAAACCCTGGGGTCCCTTCCTGTTCTCACCACAGTCCCCAGGGAAAAGAGAAGAGGTTTGTGCTCAGAGCCCTCATATGCTCCTCCTACCATACCCCTCCCCTGGACACCAGGGCCTTGCAGCAGCCTCCTGAACCAAGCTCCTCAGCTGGGGAAGAATAGGCCATGCTGTGACAAACCTCCCCAAATCCCCATGGCTTAGCCCCACATGAGTTCATTTCTCACTCAGACAAAGTCTAATGTGGATCAGCAAGGGAGAGCCACCACCTAGTCACTCGGGGACCTGGAGTCCATCATTTTGAGATGTCATCGTCTTCATGAATGTCTTCTGAGAGCTCCACTCTTCCTGAGTCTCAGATGACACGGGCTTTAATTTCTTTAATGAATGCCACATTTCTTCACAGACACTTCCAGAGGCTTGTCCTGTCTATCTCCACAACTGGTTATTGTAGCCTACTTGCTGGATAACGCTACAAGTTAGGACTGGACTTGTGTGGGTTGCACTGGGTCTGATAATGACCTTGTCTATTTATCTAGCCTCTTTATTTTCCAAGAGCATTTAGATTTATCAGCTCACTACAGTCTTCCAGCATCTGCGAACCGATGGACCACTTCCTTTCTGGAGAAGCCAGACACAGCTAGACTCAGCACCTCCACTCTTCCCTTACAGATGTGGTTGGTCCATCTGCTGATAGGCAAGTGAGAGTGACAGCAGACAGACTGAACTGTTTAGGTCTCTCCTACATCCTCCTCCTTTTTCCTTATGACCCATCCAGACTCCCATCAGCTATCTCCTTGTGCTAGCCTGAAACCCAACTTCCCATATTCAACGTACCACCTGAGATCTTGCAGAGTCCCAGATTCTAGTTTAATGATGAAGTGCCAATTCTGTTGGCTCCTATCACACATTTGATGGCTGCATCCTCTGTGGAACACATCGGGTTTTGATTGGGGGCTGGGAGAACTGAATGTATCTGTGAAATTCCCAGAAAAGACTTTTTGAAAAGCTCTTTAAAATGTGCTAGAACTGTCAAAAGTAAGAGATCTGGCATTTTAAATTGTTAAACACAAATCACAACTCTGTTTGGTATGAAGCAACATAAAATTGCAATTTTTTAAACAAAAGACGCACAAATAGGGATTTGAGTTGAGCAGAGTGATTTGCACACGTGCATATTTCTCACTCTCTCCTGAGATATCAATAAAATGGCAGAAAAAGGAAATTCAAATGATATAAATCNGCAGAGACTAGAGAACAGAAACAAAGATGACCACAAAGGAGAAAGGTCACATGATTGGGAGTGTGGGAATGTGGGTGGTAGAGACAGTGGGAATGTTCTGTTTACTGCAAAGGAACTAGTAAGGGCCTGATACCTCTTCACTTAGAGGTAAGGGGTTCAGAATGAGGAGGCTCAGATGCCTCCANGGCCAGGTCTCAAGCAGACACAGACCCCAAGTATGTACAGAGAGCAGGTGGACTCTGGACCTCTTCTAGCTCATCATGGGAGATTAGTATGTAGAAACTGTACCAGGGAGGTCCTGATGAGAACATTCAAAACTGAGCAGAGGGAGCTCTAAGGATGACACCGGAGACAGAGGGATCAAGTCAAAGCCCACCACAGATTGGAGAGGACAANCTCTCTCCTTGTCCAGGTCCCACAGGAATGTTGACAGCTTAGCTATCAGATCTCTTATGTTTCATGGTTCTAAATATTTTCACCTCCTGTGTAGGTAAATTCCAGGACATAGAATAAGAGCGGACACAGACTCTCACTAAAACAACAACATCAACAACAAAACAAGGAAAAGAGGGAAGGAAAGAAAAGGAAATTTTGGGCTTAATATATGATGTATAAACTTTGAGATGTAAACTCAACTAATTGGGAGGGGAGAGAAGGGGGCCATGAAGAATGAAAGAGAGAGTAAGAGAGCAAAGGATTGATGAGAAGAAGTCATTGAAGAGTCATTAATATAAATATATTTTACATAATTTACATAATGGCAGGACATGAGATGTAGAGTTNTATAAAAATAAGTGNGAACCAAAATAGCATCAGACAACAGAGTAGCCCGGAATGCTGGCAGATAAGGTACAATACATCAAGATCCTTAAAGGAACTTCTTACCCACCTAGAATTCTCCACATGACCAAACTGTCAAGAATAAAACAGTTGCCTCTTGGGCATCNCCCTGATTTTTAAAGAAGGGTGTAAAAATATGATAATAAACAGATAAAAAATAATACAAAGCAGGAGATAGAGGAGCCAGAGAGGAGGGAGGGGATTTATAAGTTGGCGACAAGTGTGCCCTGGGATGACAGCTGTGCAGGAGAGCAAGGAACCAGTTTTGCAGATCTGAGCAGTCGGTAGAGGGATCCGGGAGAANCAGAAAAATACTGAAACTTAGTGATTTGTCTCATATACTTGACTCTAATGAGAATTGTT
Organism: Neotoma lepida; assembly: GCA_001675575.1. Classification (NCBI taxonomy): domain Eukaryota; kingdom Metazoa; phylum Chordata; class Mammalia; order Rodentia; family Cricetidae; genus Neotoma; species Neotoma lepida. The sequence goes on from LZPO01117261.1 coordinate 104,355, forward strand.
TTATATNTGGGCTGTGCTTAACTTGAGTTAGTGACTGACGCCCAGAAAAACAAAACCAACCAACCAAAGAAACAAACAAAAAACAAAATAACAAAAATCCAAGCAAATCACAAGGTAAGGCAATTTCAACTTCAGCAAAAATGAAAGACACAAGAAAATAAANGTAATCACGATAGGCTCTTTGTCTCAGTCGTGAACAATGCATGATGCAAGATATATAAACAGTAGTCATACACCCAAACATTTATGATGTGATTGTACTGGGAGGATGGGAGGAAAGCACTGTGTGTGTGTGTGTGTGTGTGTATGTGTGTGTGTATGTGTGTATGTGTGTGTGTATGTGTGTATGTGTGTGTGTATGTGTGTATATGTGTGTATGTGTGTGTGTATGTGTGTGTATGTGTGTGTGTATTTGTGTGTGTATGTGTGTGTGTGCATGTGTGTGTGTTTGTGTGTGTATTTGTGTGTGTATGTGTGTGTATGTGTGTATGTGTATGTATGTGTGTTTGTGTGTGTGTATGTGTGTGTATATGTGTGTGTGTGTGTGTGTGTGTGTGTGTGTTAGGGGTAGGAATGGGAGAGGACCCAACCCACCACCTTTCTAAGAAGAAGTTGATATGATAAGGCTTAAAATAGGCTCAGCTTTTGAGCATGAGTTTGCTTAGCAAGATGCAAATGCTAACAAGGAAAATGTTCAAGAGTTGGATTCATTTCACTCTGAGGTGCTGGACTGGAGTGTGGGCAGCATAAGGCAGTAAAAATAGGCAAAGCTGAATTTTAAAAAATTATTTTTTGATATAATTTTTTGATATTTTATTTTTNGATAAAATTACATCATTTCGTCTTTCTCTTTCCTGCCTCCAAACTCTCCTATATACTTGCTCTCTTTCAGGGCCTCCTTTTTCAATAAGTGTTCAAATACAAAACATATGCGTACAAGTAATATTATACAGACTGATCAGACTGTATTTAAATATTTAGAGCTAGATTTTTTTTTTGACATCAGAAGCTTGCATAATGTGGGGCCATTTAAGAAATAGAATTACAAAAAGAAAGTTAGGGACAAGGCTTTGGAGGGGTTTGTCCAAATGTGGGCCTCAGAAGCCTAACATCAATGGTTTTTGGTGTAGCCAATGCTGAGGTCAGGAGCCACTTGGCCACAGGAAACTCCATGCTGTTCATCACCATGTGCTAGCATCCCATATGCTACCACATACACATCTTTAAAAAGGAAACAGTGAGCATGTTGCTGAAATCCAGCCGACACAGCATTTCAATAACCCTTTCTTGGTTGTCTGTTTGCCATGGGGACAAAAGATTTGGCCTTGTGGATCATTGGTCCTCCTTTGGTGGATATTGTGGTCTGGATGTGAATTGTTTCTACACAGGCCCAAGGGTGGTACTGTTTTGGAAGGTTGTAGAACTTTTAGGAGGTGNAGGGACTTCACTGGAGTAAGTGGGTGCCTGGAAGGTGGGTTATAGTGGGTTTCACTCCTGGCCCCCCAGTTTTTGGTTTCCTGTTCTCCTGGATGTGAGCAAGCAGCCTCACACACATGCTGCCACATCTGGGAGCCACTCCTGCCGCCATGACTTCCTCACTGTGATGCTGGACTGGATCCTCAAGTTGTGAGNCAAAACCTTTAAGTTCCTTCTCANTGGGAATTTGGTCACAGCAAAGAGAAAAGTCACTACCCTAAAGCACATGGTTGTTCTTTACCCACTTTAAGAGGGTTGCAGTGAATTTCCCTGTTTATGACTGCTTAACCAAGAGTTCCAGTAATTACAAAGTTAAACAAACTCTGCTTCCCTTTTGTTGCTCTGCCCCTGTTCTCAAGGTTCAGTCATTTGAGGGTCCTTGACACAATGACAACTCCCCATAGCTCCTGCAGCCTCAGCTGTGGGCAGTGCATGCTGTGAGGAGGAAGCTCCGGGGTCAGGGGGCAGCTTAGTGGGTGCATTAGCTGTTCCATGCCAGGGACAGAGCTCACACTGGAATAAAGCAAGGAATGAGAGATACCAGGGATGGAGGCTAATCTTGGTGGGATGGAGGCTAATCTTGGTGAGGTGGGGCCTCTCCTAGAGCCTCTCCTAGAGCTGGCCCGCTCCAATTGCTCCAAGTCACCTGCACAGAAGGCCTACAAAGACTTGGTCAGAAATGATTCATCCCTGTTCAAAATGTTCCAACCACATTCCTCAGCCACATAATGAGTACCACTGTGTTCTGTACACTGAGCACTGGACAAGGCCCTGCACTGGAGGGAGTGACCACTGGAGGGATTTCAAATGAACAACACCGGCCTTTGCCCTGAAGCATCCATGATGGGGGCTCGGGCTTGCCAGATTCAGCTCAGTCTTATAGCTGCCCCTCATCTTCGAATGTTACCCAGGCCTTCAGCATCCCANGGTCTATTTTTCAAGTTAGGGGTGCTAACATACATTGGACATGGTCCCATGCCTTCTGAGAGGCCACTCCCTTGGTAGGGGACATGTGAAGTAGAGAAGAAGTCTAAGTTGTCCTTGCTTCTGAGGAAGCTCCAGTCTATCTATGGACTCAAGGTACACTGTCTAAATCCTGAGCTGGGTGGATAGGAATTCTGGGCAGGCAAATAAAACAATCATACCTGGGGAATTTCTTNTAGAATGGAGTTTGGTTCTTTTTCTTTGCTATAGATTTATTAAATTTACACACAAAAATCTAAAGTACAGATGTTCTGTTATTATCAGCATTATTGATCAAATAAACTTGAACTTGCAGTCACTGCAGTTTCCCCCCTCTCTCTGGTTTGTACATACACACTGCTCTGTATTGGGGATGCCTAAATAACTTCCGCTCTGTTATGGAGAGNCAGCCTGGGCTCCTTCCCGGGAAAACTTTGAGGGCATCCAGGCTGAATGAGTCCTTCCCCCTTGGTCCCAACCTCTCCAAAAGTCCTCCCATCAATGCATTTCCTGTGCTTCCCCACTGGACTAATAGAAGTCAGGGGATGTGTTTGCTGAATACAATAGTACCAGGTCCAGAATCTGGCACACAGCAGGTACTCAGAGCATGCCGCCTACACCAAATGGGGCACCTGCTCTCCCCATCAAGCTGGAATGGGGCACCTGCTCTCCCCTGCAAGCTAGCTGGGTTAGTGTGAGGGTGGGGATGAGGAAACAGGTGAGTGGGTACAGACTTGGAAGCATAGGCACTTCCCACAGGCATGAGTCATTTCCAAATTCATGGCCTCTAAGACAGATGGGGCCATGAGCCCCAGAAACAGGCGCCAGCTTTGTNCCTTCTTTAGTTGNTTCCTGCTTGCATAATTCTTGAAAAGATACCCAGCACTGGTTCTATAGGGNTTGGGGTCCCCTTGGAGATGGCTCAGAACACACCCAGACACCAAATTTTCAGCACACAGATTTATTACCTGGAGGGACAAGTGGGGAGCAGTGTGTGTGTGTCTCTGGATCAGACAAAGGTGGATTGGGCAAAAGCAGATTGCAAGCAGCAGGTTTTTATTTTTATTTTATTATTTTTCCCCCAGGAATTGGTTTTTAAGGAGGAAAGGAGGAGTCTGTGCTGGGGTGGTGGNAAGTCCTTATTGGCCAGGTTAGCCAGCGTAGCCAAATAATGATTGCTGGACCTTGCAGTGTTTAGTCTCNGGAATGAGTCCATGGCCAAATAAAGGAATAGACCTGGGGGGCAAGCTAGGGAAGCGGTGGTGGGCAAGACACGCCCGCAATGCTTCNTCCTGCTAGAGAGCCCTCCAGGTCTCCTTTACGTGGTTAGTGTAGGAAGGAGGGTGTGGTGGGATGCTGTCCTTGGGTACCATCTGAGCATCACCCGCTTTAACTGTCTGCAGCTGTGATTATCTGGCGGCGATCTGTGCCAGGTTGGGACTGTTGAAGTCCCACATGCAGGTAGAAGGGGTCCGTGAAGCTCTTCACCTCCCTGAGTGTGATGAGCAACTTACAGTTTCTGGGCAGGAGAGATTTTTCTGCACCTCAAGGTTGCATATGCTCCTAGAAGAAACCCCAGTTAAACTCATTAGCTTACTGTTGCTGGTTTCCTATCTGGAGTGAATAGACACTTATCCATCTCCCCAGAAAGAGTTCACACAACACAGAGTGCTTAATCTCACCCTCCTAGAAGTTCTCTTCTGTTCCTTTGGTTGTTTGACAATTTTTTTTTTGCTTTATCTTAAAACTTTGAATTGTTGTGAAAAATATGATACAGTTTAGGGCATGGGAATCTATAAATATTTTTAAGTGACTAGTTGTAGACTTGATTAGACTAAAATATTTACAAAATTTAATATCAATCAAAGTCACTCTATTTCATACTGAAAGAGGCTAAGGCCCAAGCATGCAAATAACACAATTTAAAAATTGGAAGGGAATAGGAATAGTTAC